>CM026402.1:80955732-81025732 GCA_014843695.1 Archivesica marissinica | reverse complement strand
TTTCCTCAAAAACTGAGTATTTCAACAAATAAACAAACGATGTTTGTTGGTATATAACAAAATAATGTAAATAGGGTCGACATTCATGCGTAATACAACGCGTTTATCCTGAATAGCACGAGGTATGGTACATATTAACCGTGACATCTCACATGTGTGCCTATGCATATTTATGTGTAGATTAATCTTAAGTTAAATTATCTCTAATTGAAAGTATCGCGTGTTTAGTATTCACTCCAATGACAAACGAACGTCAATTCAGGAGCCCCGATGACCGTTATATGAAATCCTACTTTCACTTTTGAAAGTTTATATACCACAAAACCACTGCTTATTGAATCAATGTTAGTGTTCGAAGGTATTAAGAAGAATGTGTAATAGTTATACATTTATACGTGCACAGTTGACCTACAATAATAAAAAAGGCCGTTTCAGCGCTCTGTTGTGTTGTCAATGTCGTTTACATGACCTCACAACGTTACCCGACGTTGTTCTGTGTACCCAAACAATGTTATGTGTACACAATTGCGTCGCTAAACAATAATAAAAAACCAGTTGTGCTTGAAATTAATAAAATATTAAATAAATATAACTAAAAACGACAACTGATTGTAATCTTTCTTGTATCGCCGGCGTTATAGCCCAAAAATGGTGCGGGTGAAGGCGTAAAGCCCAAACAAATCAAACTATTGTTATGGTTATTTGTTACAGGCCTTAGTTACGTCTAGCCAAACATTACAAATACTCCAAATAACCATATGCCGAATCTCGCTTTCAGGATTAACCGTGTTCATAGTATTATAGCTATATTATCATAGCTGTATAATATATCATACAATGGCCGATGGTGGATGCGGCCATTTTGAAGAATGATTGTGACGTCATATGCCCGTTCTATTTTGCTAGTGTATCTGGTATATCCGACGTCAGTACTTTGATAAAATGTCATGGTCATATTGTAATAGGATGTAATAGGTGATCAAACCTATTTCCCGCTAGTACACTACACATGAACTTAAAACTGCTAAACAAACATAGACATGTCGATGCAATTATGTGCTGTGGTACACGCACGTCTATAAATGGAAGTGAATGTACACTTTTAAATTTGTTGGATGTACACATGGTGGATGTACACATGGTGGATGTACACATGGTGGATAATGGTGGATGTACACATGGTGGATGTACACTTGTTGGATGTACACATGGTGGATGTACACATGGTGGATGTACACTTGGTGGATGTACACATGGTGGATGTACACTTGGTGATGTACACTTGGTGGATGTACACTTGGTGGATGTACACATGGTGGATGTACACTTGGTGATGTACACTTGGTGGATGTACACATGGTGGATGTACACATGGTGGATGTACACATGGTGGATGCACACTTGGTGGATGTACACATGGTGGATGTACACTTGGTGATGTACACTTGGTGGATGTACACATGGTGGATGTACACATGGTGGATGTACACTTGGTGGATGTACACATGGTGGATGTACACATGGTGGATGTACACTTGTTGGATGTACACATGGTGGATGTACACATGGTGGATGTACACATGGTGGATGTACACTTGGTGGATGTACACATGGTGGATGTACACTTGGTGGACTTGGTGGATGTACACTTGGTGGATGTACACATGGCGGATGTACACATGGTGGATGTACACTTGGTGGATGTACACATGGCGGATGTACACATGGTGGATGTACACTTGGTGATGTACACTTGGTGGATGTACACATGGTGGATGTACACTTGGTGGATGTACACATGGTGGATGTACACTTGGTGGATGTACACATGGTGGATGTACACATGGTGGATGCACACTTGGTGGATGTACACATGGTGGATGTACACTTGGTGATGTACACTTGGTGGATGTACACATGGTGGATGTACACATGGTGGATGTACACATGGTGGATGTACACTTGGTGGATGTACGTACACATGGTGGATGTACACATGGTGGATGTACACATGGTGGATGTACACATGGTGGATGTACACATGGTGGATGTACACTTGGTGGATGTACACATGGTGGATGTACACATGGTGGATGTACACTTGTTGGATGTACACTTGGTGGATGTACACATGGTGATGTACACATGGTGGATGTACACATGGTGGATGTACACATGGTGGATGTACACATGGTGGATGTACACATGGTGGATGTACACTTGGTGGATGTACACTTGGTGGATGTACACTTGGTGGATGTACACATGGTGGATGTACACATAGTGGATGTACACTTGGTGGATGTACACATGGTGGATGTACACATAGTGGATGTACACATGGTGGATGTACACTTGGTGGATGTACACTTGGTGGACTTGGTGGATGTACACATGGTGGATGCACACTTGGTGGATGTACACATGGTGGATGTACACTTGGTGGATGTACACATGGTGGATGTACACTTGGTGGATGTACACATGGTGGATGTACACATGGTGGATGTACACTTGGTGGATGTACACTTGGTGGATGTACACATGGTGGATGTACACTTGGTGGATGTACACATGGTGGATGTACACTTGGTGGATGTACACATGGTGATGTACACATGGTGGATGTACACATGGTGGATGTACACTTGGTGGATGTACACATGGTGGATGTACACTTGTTGGATGTACACTTGATGGATGTACACATGGTGATGTACACATGGTGGATGTACACATGGCAGATGTACACTTGTTGGATGTACACTTGGTGGATGTACACATGGTGATGTACACATGGTGGATGTACACATGGCGGATGTACACTTGTTGGATGTACACTTGGTGGATGTACACATGGTGGATGTACACATGGTGGATGTACACATGGTGGATGTACACATGGTGGATGTACGTACACATGGTGGATGTACGTACACATGGTGGATGTACACATGGCGGATGTACACTTGTTGGATGTACACTTGGTGGATGTACACATGGTGGATGTACACATGGTGGATGTACACTTGGTGGATGTACACTTGGTGGATGTACACATGGTGGATGTACGTACACATGGTGGATGTACACTTGGTGAATGTACACTTGGTGGATGTACACATGGTGGATGTACACTTGTTGGATGTACACTTGGTGGATGTACACATGGTGGATGTACACTTGGTGGATGTACACTTTGTGGATGTACACATGGTGGATGTACACTTGGTGGACTTGGTGGATGTACACTTGGTGGATGTACACTTGGTGGATGTACACATGGTGGATGTACACTTGGTGGATGTACACATGGTGGATGTACACTTGGTGATGTACACTTGGTGGATGTACACATGGTTGATATACACATGGTGGATGTACACTTGGTGGATGTACACATGGCGGATGTACACTTGGTGGACTTGGTGGATGTACACTTGGTGGATGTACACTTGGTGATGTACACTTGGTGGATGTTCACATGGTGGATGTACACATGGTGGATGTACACATGGTGGATGTACACTTGGTGATGTACACATGGTGGATGTACACTTGGTGGATGTACACATGGTGATGTACACATGGTGGATGTACACATGGTGGATGTACACATGGTGGATGTACACTTGGTGGATGTACACATGGTGGATGTACACTTGTTGGATGTACACTTGGTGGATGTACACATGGTGATGTACACATGGTGGATGTACACATGGCGGATGTACATTTGTTGGATGTACACTTGGTGGATGTACACATGGTGGATGTACACATGGTGGATGTACACTTGGTGGATGTACACTTGGTGGATGTACACATGGTGGATGTACGTACACATGGTGGATGTACACTTGGTGAATGTACACTTGGTGGATGTACACATGGTGGATGTACACTTGTTGGATGTACACTTGGTGGATGTACACATGGTGGATGTACACTTGGTGGATGTACACTTTGTGGATGTACACATGGTGGATGTACACTTGGTGGACTTGGTGGATGTACACTTGGTGGATGTACACTTGGTGGACTTGGTGGATGTACACTTGGTGGATGTACACTTGGTGGACTTGGTGGATGTACACTTGGTGGATGTACACTTGGTGGACTTGGTGGATGTACACTTGGTGTATGTACACATGGTGGATGTACACATGGTGGATGTACACATGGTGGATGTACACATGGTGGATGTACACATGGTGGATGTACACTTGGTGGATGTACACATGGTGGATGTACACATGGTGGATGTACACATGGCGGATGTACACATGGTGGATGTACACATGGTGGATGTACACTTGGTGGATGTACACATGGTGGATGTACGTACACATGGTGGATGTACACATGGTGGATGTATACATGGTGGATGTACACTTGGTGGATGTACACTTGATGGATGTACACTTGGTGGATGTACACATGGTGGATGTACACATGGTGGATGTACACTTGGTGAACTTGGTGGATGTACACATGGTGGATGTACACATGGTGGATGTACACATGGTGGATGTACACATGGTGGATGTACACTTGGTGATGTACACTTGGTGGATGTACACATGGTGGATGTACATTTGTTGGATGTACACATGGTGGATGTACACATGGCGGATGTACATTTGTTGGATGTACACATGGTGGATGTACACATGGTGGATGTACACATGGTGGATGTACACATGGTGGATGTACACATGGTGGATGTACACTTGGTGGATGTACACATGATGGATGTACACATGGTGAATGTACATTTGGTGGATGTACACTTGGTGGATGTACATATGGTGGATGTACACATGGTGGATGTACACATGGCGGATGTACACATGGTGGATGTACACATGGTGGATGTACACATGGCGGATGTACACATGGTGGATGTACACTTGGTGGAAGTACACTTGGTGATGTACACTTGGTGGATGTACACATGGTGGATGTACACATGGTGGATGTGCACTTGGTCAACTTGGTGGATGTACACATGGTGGATGTACACATGGTGGATGTACACATGGTGGATGTACACATGGTGATGTACACATGGCGGATGTACACATGGCGGATGTACACATGGTGGATGTACACTTGGTGATGTACACTTGGTGGATGTACACATGGTGGATGTACACATGGTGGATGTACACTTGGTGAACTTGGTGGATGTACACATGGTGGATGTACACTTGGTGATGTACACTTGGTGGATGTACCCATGGTGGATGTACACATGGTGGATGTACACTTGGTGGATGTACACTTGGTGGATGTACACATGGTGGATGTACACTTGGTGGATGTACCCATGGTGGATGTACACATGGTGGATGTACACTTGTTGGATGTACACATGGTGGATGTACACATGGTGGATGTACACATGGTGGATGTACACTTGGTGGATGTACACTTGGTGGATGTACACATGGTGGATGTACACTTGGTGGATGTACACATGGTGGATGTACACATGGTGGATGTACACATGGTGGATGTACACATGGTGGATGTACACTTGGTTGATGTACACATGGTGGATGTACACTTGTTGGATGTACACATGGTGGATGTACACTTGGTGAATGTACACTTGGTGGATGTACACTTGGTGGATGTACACATGGTGGATGTACATATGGTGGATGTACACATGGTGGATGTACACATGGTGGATGTACACTTGGTGGATGTACACATGGTGATGTACACATGGTGGATGTACACATGGTGATGTACACTTGTTGGATGTACACATGGTGATGTACACATGGTGGATGTACACATGGTGGATGTACACTTGGTGGATGTACACATGGTGGATGTACACATGGTAATGTACACTTGGTGAATTTGTGTTGGTAATTTTACGTTGCTTCCTAGAACTGTAAGTTGCAAAGAGGAAGTATCGATACCACCCTCGTTAATATTAGATGTATACGAAAGTGCATTACGTGTCTACTTTATGCATCAGTAATTACGAACATCACTATTTGTGTACGCAGAGAAAACAAGCCCAGTACTCGTTGTTTTGAAATAATGTTCATGCATGACCTCAAATCAGTGTTTCCGATAAGCTATATTCGATCAACTCATTTGATATTTTGACCTTGTTTTCCCCCGTATACCCGTCCATTCACCCGGAACTGTGCTTACAAATTGGTTCGATACAATATAATCATATATGCTACCAACACTGTCTTGCGTTTGAGATTTTACCCGATGAGCAACAGTAACTCCCGGATTGCTGAAAAGTATGTCCCTCTAGGTCAATATCTCTTAACTCGTTTTGCATGATGGGTAAAATATAGGCTATAAATAGTACGTGTAAGTGTAGCAGACGACATACAGATGTATCTGTAGTACAGTGGTAACGCAGGTTCGATCTCCCGTCTGACCCTAATACAATTAATAGTCTTTCACTGGGACGTTAAACCGAGGTCTCGTGTCGGTGCTTTACATCGTGCACGTAAAACAACCAGAGGAGACTCTGGAATGGGTCTCTGTCTGTATCACTGCACTATCCTCCAAAAATCTAAAATGACTAATCACTTCTGGAAGCGTCGCTCAAGTTGGTGAAGGATTTCGCTTATGTAAGCCTCGCTATCGGAACAGAAGAAAACCGTATCGACTCAGTATCAGTGACCTCTACCAACTAACGTTCCTACACGGCGACATCAATGCTCGGTGCTGTATAGACGACGGATGGCTGGCGTATAGACTTTTTTCTGATCCTTAATGGAGTCGATGTGATGCAGCTTCTATTCTGATGCGGTGGCGTGGAGGACACTGACACATAGTGGAGGATGTGGCCTTAACATGGACCGTTTTGGAAAGAAAGTAACACCAACCCAGGACCTCAATATGTCAAATTTAATTAAATACAGAGGTAGTTGGCCAATTAATTAATTGTTGTTGATATCAAACTCTTCCAAACGTCATGCTCAATGATGGCCAGTTTTCGTGGACTGAAGATATCAAGAAAACGAAGTCCTTTTTCCTTCATATTTAGAAACCCTTACTATAATTATCTACTTGTTCAGTTGTATGTAAGTTGTTTGCTCTCTGTTGTACAATTTACCCATCCGTTGTATATACTTGTTCAGTTGTATGTAAGTTGTTAGTTGTCTGTTGTACATTTTACCCATCTGTTGTATATACTTGTTCAGTTATTTGTAAGTTGTTAGCTCTCTGTTGTACATTTTACCCATCTGTTGTATATACTTGTTCAGTTGTCTGTAAGTTGTTTGCTCTCTGTTGTACAATTTACCCATCTGTTGTATATACTTGTTCAGTTGTTTGTAAGTTGTTAGCTCTCTGTTGTACATTTTACCCATCTGTTGTATATACTTGTTCAGTTGTTTGTAAGTTGTTAGCTCTCTGTTGTACATTTTACCCATCTGTTGTATATACTTGTTCAGTTGTCTGTAAGTTGTTAGCGTTCTATTGTATTTGAAAATGTATGTTATATCTACTGGTTCCGTTGGCTGTGTATTGTTAGCGCTCTATTGTATTTCGAAACCATTTGATTTATCCACTGGTTCAGTTTTCCTTTCCGTGCGTCGTAGAGTAATTTCGGTCGATTACTTCAAATCACATGGCTTAGTGGTTACGGTTGTTGACTTGACCCTCACCGTTGTAGGTTCGAATTCCACACTGGGTTTCGTATTCTTTCATGTGAGGAAGCTATCCAAGCTAGCTGGCGGTATGTCAGTGGTTCTACCCGCATGTCGTCCGTGACAACCGGGGTCTTCCTCCACCAATGCTTGCTGGGCAGTTGCCGTATGGCCTAAGCTGTTGGTACGACTTTAAACCTCAAATACAAACAAACTGTCCGATTAGCGCAGTGGTTAGCGCGCTCACTTCTCACCAATGCAACCCAGGGTCGATCCTCGGACCGGGTTGTATGTGAGATGGTACTGTGGTCGCCAGATCGGACAGGTGGGGATTCTCCGGGTACTCCGGTTTCCTCCCACACTAAAGATCATATATACGCTGTCATCTGCGCGAGAGTGATTAATATAAGTTGTTAAAACTTGCTTCGCAATCGTTGTAAAATAAATAAAGTTTAAACAAACAGATTAATAAGCTGTAATTTGAAAGTAGATACCATACAGTATGACATTGTGTCTGTGTTTAGTAATATTAAACGTTAGGAGAAACACAACAAAACCAACGGACCAGACGGACATGTAGTCCAGTGGTAACACGCTGGACTGGTAATCCGGGGATTGCAGGTTCAATCCCCCGCCTGACTCTAATAAAATTAACAGTCTTTCAGATGGGACTTTAAACCGATGTCTCGTGTCGGTGTTTTACGCCGTGCACTTAAAAGAACCAGAGGAGACTCTGGAATGGGTCTCTGTTTGTATCATTGCACTATCCTCCACAAATCTAAAATGATTCATCTCTTCAGGTGACGCAGATGACGCGGTGTAATACACACACAACAAAACCAATGTAATACATTTTAATTTACAGTATATTCGCCATATACCTGCCAAACGTTATCCAAGTGGTTTTTATCTATGGTATGCTTGAAGGGTAGATTTGTTTCCAAGTGATTAAAGAAGGTACTCGAAAACGTTAAAGAGGAATGATCCACTGACATCACCTAGCTTTTATCTCAGAGAGCTCGTTAAGTTGGTCACAACGACGAAATCATTTTCAAAATTGGACTTCTAATAACTAAGATATAGCAATTTGAAATGTGACAAAACGGCTGATCCACGAGGCGGCCATTTTGAAGTTGTGACCGTCATGTACCTATTTTATTTTATGCTTTTGATTTTCAAGAGTGTGTGTTTTACGTTTATTTATCGTCGCTACCGGTTGCGCATATGAGCGACGCCTCCTGAAGAGATTAATCATTTTATATTTCGGAGAATAGTGCAATGATACAGACAGAGATCCATTCCAGAGTCTCCTCTGATTCTTTTACGTGCACGGTGTAAAGCACCGACACGAGACCTCGGTTTAATGTCCATCTGAAAGACTGTTCATTGTTTTTAGGGTCAGACAGGGGATCGAACCTGCGATCCCTGGATTACCAGTCCAGCGTGGTACCACTGGTAATCCAGGGAGGGCAGGTTCGATCTCCCGGCTATAGCCATGTTGAGCGGGCGGATTGCGCAAACAATCACTCGCCATGTCTGCTCTAGCGGATGTGACATTCCTGTGGCGTGGGTGTACATTATAAATAACGCTGTTGTGCGGATAGAAACTGTTTAACTCTAGTGTGTTATGTGTACCACTAGCTTTCACAAATACAATGTACACGTACACGTCGTTTCCATTTGCCAGGCTTGGTTTCAACTGTGTTTATACGAAGCTTGTCATGTTTTCAACGTCTATCAAGTGTAAATAAATATAATTGAAAATCCGGATGTAGCGTCTTGGTTATGACCATATATTTGCATACATTATTGATATAGTGCATACATTATTTAAAGCGACATTACATCGCAAAAAGCAAATAAAATGCATATTTTCACGTATTGCTACTACAAATTCTTCTGAATGCATCGAACACTAACATTGAATCAATTTAACCGTGTTTGTGTTGTATACAAACTTTCAAACGTGAAAGTAAGATTTCATATAACGGTCATCCAGGCTCCTGAATTGACTTGAAGTTAATACTAAGCACGCGATACTTTCGTTTAGAGATAATTTAATTAGGATTAGTCTACAAATAAATAAGCATAGGCACACATGTGAGATATAACGATAAATATGTACGATTAATTGTGATATTCAGGATAAACGCTTTGTCAACTTATTTCAACAAACCGCGTATACGACGTTTGTTTATTTGTTGAAATACTCAGTTTTTGAGGTAAATATTTGGAGTAAAAAAATACCATAATTATAATAGCAAATTACATTCTGCAGACATTTGCGTTTTCACCGATGTAGTGTCGCTTTAATAGATATATTTCTAAATAGATGCTATAAAGATATATTGCTGTTCATACAAATCAAATTGCAATGTATGTTTTTTATACGAGCAATATTAATAAAACATGAAAAAAGTGATGTTCATTGCTGTTACGATTTGCTGTGGAGAAATGGGGTTTAAATAAGAGGAGATCCGAACGAGAGATAAAACATAGTCAAAACTAATCCAAATAAGATTATATATTTTTCAACAATGTTCAGTGGTTAGCGCGCTCGCGTCTCAACAATGCAATCCCTGGTTCGATCCACGGAACGGGAAGTATGTGAGATGGTACGGTGGTCGCAAGATCGGACATGTGGGTTTTCTCCGGGTACTTCGGTTTCCTCCCACACGAATGACCACATTTACGCTTTCATCCGCGCCAACGAGAGGGATTAAAATAAGATGTTGGAACTTGTTTCGCAATCATTGTAAAATAAATAAAGTTTAAATTAAAAAACAATGTACAAGTACATTAAAAATATTATAATGCATGGATTGCTTTACTTAAAAACTTGTGTATACTGATTTTATTACGAATAAAATTGTATGCTATAGCAACTTATTTAGAAATAGAGTATTTCAACTAATAAACAAACATCGTATACACGGTTAGTTGACATAACAAAATAATGTAAATAGGGTCGACATTCATGCGTAATACAATGTGTGTATCCTGAATAACACGAGTTATGCTACATATTTACCGTTATATCTCACATGACGGACGGTGCAAACACCTATGCATAATTATCTGATGACTAATCTTAATTAAATTATCTCTAAACGACATTATCACGCGTTTAGTACTGACTCCAATGACAAACACACGTCAAATCAGGAACATGGATGGACGTTATATGAAATCCTACTTTCACTTTTGAAAGTTTGTTTACCACGAGCACACTGTTTATTGGTTCAATGTTAAATGTTCCAATGTATTCGAAAGAATATGTAGTAGCAATGCGTTTTTATTTGCCTTTTGTGATATAATGTCGCTTTAAGGAGAAATGCCTTTTATGAACGATATGTGATTATTATTGTAATGAAGGGTGTGCCTGGGTTATATTGTGCAGGATCACATTGCGTGTCTGCATGTTTCGATACATTTATATAACAATATATAACTAGTTTGCACCCTGTGTAACTAGATATAATAATAGACGTGCTATTGTACACGGTAGTTTCCACCCTGTGTAACCTGGTACAATAATATACTTGCTATTGTACACGGTAGTTTCCACCCTGTATAACCTGGTATAATAATATACTTGCTATTGTACACCGTAGTTTCCACTCTGTGTAACCTGGTACAATAATATATAGACTTGCGATTGTACACGGTAGCCTCCACCCTGTATAACCTGGTACAATAATATATAGACTTGCGATTGTACACGGTAGCCTCCACCCTGTTTAACCTGGTACAATAATAGACGTGCTATTGTACACGGTAGCTTCCACCCTGTGCAACCTGGTACAATAATATACTTGCTATTGTACACGGTAGTTTCCACCCTGTGTAACCTGGTACAATAATAGACTTGCTATTGTACACGGTAGTTTCCACCCTGTAACCTGGTACAAAAATAGACTTGCTATTGTACACGGTAGTTTCCACCCTGTATAGCCTGGTACAATAATAGACTTGCGATTGTACACGGTAGCTTCCACCCTGTGTAACCTGGTACAATAATATACTTGCTATTGTACACGGTAGTTTCCACCCTGTGTAACCTGGTACAATAATATACTTGCTATTGTACAGGGTAGTTTCCACCCTGCATAACCTGGTACAATAATATACTTGCTATTGTACACGGTAGTTTCCATCCTGTATAACCTGACGCAATAACAGAATCCTATGTCGCTCTCACCTAACTTACTGTGGATGCGGATCCTATGTCGCTCACACACCTAAATTACTGTGGATGCGGATCCTATGTCGCTATTACACCTAACTTACTGTGGATGCGGATCCTATGTCACTCTCACACCTAAATTACTGTGGATGCGGATCCTATTTCGCTCTCACACCTAACTTACTGTGGATGCGGATCCTATGTCGCTCTCACACCTAAATTACTGTGGATGCGGATCCTATGTCGCTCTCATACCTAAATTACTGTGGATGCCAATCCTATGTCGCTCTCACACCTAAATTACTGTGGATGCGGATCCTATGTCGCTCTCACACCTAAATGTCTGTGGATGCGGATCCTATGTCGCTATTACACCTAAATTACTGTGGATGCGGATCCTATGTCGCTCTCATACCTAAATTACTGTGGATGCGGATCCTATGTCGCTCTCATACCTAAATTACTGTGGATGCCGATCCTATGTCGCTCTCACACCTAAATTACTGTGGATGCGGATCCTATGTCGCTCTCACACCTAAATTTCTGTGGATGCGGATCCTATGTCGCTATTACACCTAAATTACTGTGGATGCGGATCCTATGTCGCTCTCATACCTAAATTACTGTGGATGCGGATCCTATGTCGCTCTCACACCTACATTTATGTGGATGCGGATCCTATGTCGCTATTACACCTAAATTACTGTGGATGCGGATCCTATGTCGCTCTCATACCTAAATTACTGTGGATGCGGATCCTATGTCGCTCTCATACCTAAATTACTGTGGATGCGGATCCTATGTCGCTCTCACCTAACTTACTGTGGATGTATATCCTATGTCGCTCTCTCACCTAACTTACTGTGGATGTAGATCCTATGTCGCTCTCTCACCTAAATTACTGTGGATGCGGATCCTATGTCGCTCTCACATAAATCACTGTGGATGCGGATCCTATATCGTTCTCACCTAAATTACTGTGGATGTAGATCCTATGTCGCTCTCACCTAAATTACTATGAATTATATGACACATTAAGAAAGCAATTCAACTGTATAGTCGCGGTTTAATATGTTTAATTCTGACTCATTACAAACACGCCCCGTAACCAGGAAGTAACTCTTATAAAATATATATTTGGTTATCATTTATATAAATCGTCACGATTTCCCTTTTTTTCTAGACATGAACGCACAGGCGTTCGAAGTCTCAAAATTAACAAACAGGAAATATGACAGTAGGTGATGAATGCCCATGTCATCGCCGAAGAAGTTACAACCCGGACTGGAAATATTGACTCTGACGGACGGACGGTGCAAACACTATAATTATGCCTTAAAAACCAATACATGTTTTTACCTGGCATTAATCCCACCAACATAGCATTAGCAAGGATGTTAAAGCGACACTACATCGGTGAAAACGCAAATGTCTGCAGAATATAATTTGATATTATATGGTATAATTCCCCCACCCCCCCCCCCCCCCGATATTTGCCTTAAAACTGAGTATTTCAATAAATAAACAAACGTCGTATACGCAGTTTGTTGACATAACAAAATAATGTAAATAGGGTCGACATTCATGCGTAATACAACGCTTTTATCTCGAATAGCACGAGGTATTATGGTAAATATTTACCGTGATATCTCACATGTGTGCCTATGCATATTTATTTGTAGACTAATTTTAGTTAAATTATCTCTAATCGAAAGTATCGCGTGTTTAGTATTGACTCCAATGACAAACACACGTAAATTCAGGAGCGCGGATGACCGTAATATGAAATCCTAATTTCACTTTTGAAAGTTTGTATACCACAAAACATTGTTTATTGATTCAATGTTAGTGTTCGAATGTATTCAGAAGAATTTGTAGTAGCAATGCATTTATACGTAAAAATACATTTTATTTGCTTTTTGCGATGTAATGTCGCTTTAAAGACTATCCAGTAAAAGGCCACATGTACACATTCTATCTGTAGTCTAGATCTAGACTTCTTTAAATTTAGATATGTGTCATACATTTAAAACTTCAAATTCATATGATGAATATGACGTTTATATGGGCACAGTGAACCCAAGACCACCTCCGTGGTCGAGCGGTTAAGGTCGCTGACTTGTATACCACTGTAACCTATCATCACTGATGGGTGACGGGTTCGAGCCCCCGCTCAGACCGTGTGTCTTTATATGAAAACGTTGGCAGTTTCTTAAGGAAGTTTGTGCAGTATTAACCACTGGAGCCTGCCCAGGAAATGTGTTGTTAGGTAAACTGCTCGTCGCGCAAATGGGAAACCGGTAGCGACGTTAAATAAACTTGAATAAACCGGTAGCGACGTTAAATAAACCGGAAGCGACGTTAAATAAACCGGTAGCGACGTTAAATAAACCGGTAGCGACGTTAAATAAACGACGTTAAATAAACCGGTAGCGACGTTAATAAACCGGTAACGACGTTAATAAACCGGTTAATAAACCGGTAGCGACGTTAATAAACCGGTAGCGACGTTAAATAAGCCGGTATTTACATAAACCGGTAACGACGTTAATAAACCGGTAACGACGTTAATAAACCGGTTAATAAACCGGTAGCGACGTTAATAAACCGGTAGCGACGTTAAATAAGCCGGTATTTAAATAAACCGGTAACGACGTTAATAAACCGGTAGCGACGTTAAATAAACAGGTAGCGACGTTAAATAAACCAGTAACGGTTAAATAAACCAGTAGCGACGTTAAATAAACCAGTAGCGACGTTAAATAAACCAGTAGCGACGTTAAATAAACCGGTAGCGACGTTAAATAAACCAGTAGCGGTTAAATAAACCAGTAGCGACGTTAAATAAACCGGTAGCGACGTTAAATAAACCGGTAGCGACGTTAGCGACGTTAAATAAACCGGTAGCGACGTTAAGTAAACCAGTAGCGACGTTAAATGACGTTAAATAAACCGGTAGCGACGTTAAATAAGACTTGAATAAAAATATAGTGAACCCATTGTTGGACAACCACATTCATTTATTTTCCTATTGTGAATCCTCAATGGTATGGATACTAATGGCCTCCTCTCCCTCTCTCTCCCTCTCTCCCTCTCTCCCTCTCTCTCTCTCTCCCTCTCTCTCTCTCGCTCCCTCTCTCTATATATATCCCCCCTCTCTCTCTATATATATATCCCCTTTCTCTCCCCCCTCTCTCCCTTCCCCTCTCTCTATCTCTCTCCCTCTATTTCTCTCCATCCCTCCCGCTCCTTTCTCTCCCTCATTGCGATGATTTACATCAGGAATGTGGTCTCGAGAGAGATTAATATAAGACTAATGTAGTAAAAACGTGTTTCGCAACCGAGCTGAAATAAAATTCGCATATATTATTATCAATAAGTTGTAATTCATCGGTATGTATATACTATCGGATCTCGTGGTATAGTGATAAGCTGTGAACTTGGTACACATGACATCTCGTGACGAATACATACACTCCCTAGTTCTTGGCCCAAGTTCTTTTGAACTCATAATAACTTTCCAACCTTAAACAAATATTGATCTATATATTCCAAGACCTAGATGTGAAATGTACAAGCAATCTTTAGAATACTCTCGTCGAAAGATATGGAATTGTCTACCATTAGAAATTAAGACGTCCAGATCTTTAAATATCCTGAAGACAAAATGTAAATTATGGATACAACAACCTTTTAATCGGTTATATATACACGTTATATATATATATATATATATATAATGATTGTCATTCAATATGCTTATGTCGTTTTGTATTTCGATAACATTACCTGATTTGTTTAAGTTACATTGTACAACATTATACATGTATATTGCATGGCGTAACTGTGTACTTTGGTTATAATTATTGTGTATATGCATTAATGCTATAGTGTTAAGAAATTTAAGAGGGTCCTAAGGAAGATTAGTTCAGAACTAATTAGGTCATCCTCTATAAATAAAGAAATCTATCTATATATTTCTTTCTATGCTTAGAAACGAAGAATGTATTATTTATTATTATTATTATTTATTATTATTATTTATTATTATTATTATTTATTATTATTATTTATTATTATTATTTATTATTATTATTTATTATTATTATAATTTATTATTACCCAACCTCATTAAATGCTATGAAATGTAATTCGTTAGTACAACTATTTCATTGCCGTAATCCAGGGATCGCAGGTCCGATCCCCCATATTGCCCTAATAAAGTTAACAGTCTTTCAGATGGGACTGTAAACCGAGGTCTCGTGTCCGTGCTTTACACCGTGCACGTAAAAGAACCAGAGGAGGCTCTCGAATGGGTCTCTGTCTGTATCATTGCACTATCCTCCAACATCTAAAATGACCAAGCTCTTCAGGAGGCGTCGCTCATATCCGCAACCGGTACCGATGATAAATAAACGTAAAACACACACAGCAGAATAATACAAATGGTTTGGGGCGCACGGTTTCCCCCCAACAATAGACGACAACTCGCACCAGACAATTAGCATACCTCTCCTCATAATTAAAACATCTTAACAGCCGAACATGTGTTAAATGATGAGTTATTTGATACTAACGCTGAGGAATCGTATAGGCTAGCTATGCAACAAATAAAAACACCCAGTTTTGGGTAATATTAGTAAAATGAATTGGATCGGTATGAGATGTCTAATGAATGGGTGTTGTTGAGCACTGATATATCAAATTTAACGTTGCTAACATAACACCCGGAAGTTTTACTGCATATCATAAAAAGATTTACGTTCGTTCAAACACATGAGATAAAACTACACGGTGCTTGCTGTGTGCTATTCGTGTTATTTCTTCCGGGTACTTTGCCATATGGAGCACGTGTCTGTTTGGCATTCGTTCACAGCTCAGTAATTGCCTAAAACGGAACTTGGAACCAATGTTAGCTAGATTTCCTAACTTAGTGGTTGATTATTAGTGCATGGTATTGCTATAAAATGTAAGTACTCACACTTTTTTAAATCGTAATCGATCCGGACATATCGAACATCCACGACTGAATAAATAAAAATAATAATAAAGACTTCATATAACGAGATAAATTCATTTGAACAATCTGCCTCAACAATAAAACATGTAAGCAATGACCAGTAAAACTTTCATAGGAAATAAGATATAAGCTGCAATAACTAATACTTATATTCATGTTTATTATGCTAACGTTCGTTCTTTGCATCACCTGATACATAAAGCTTTGAAGTGCGGAGCACAATCTGCTGTTTTGATGTGACACAAGAAGGCCTGCCCTTGAGGTTATAAAACTTTTCTCCAATCTCAAACTCAGTCTCGAGCTTCTGATTGGTTCAGCCAAGGGCAAATAACCAATCAAATTTCTTGAGGGTAAGTTTGAGATCTGAGAAAAGTTTTATAACCTCGGGCTTTTAAGGTCTAACTTTCCGTCGTTAGAACTCGCCTTTCACCGCTATCACCAGGGCTGTGACTCGCCTTTCACCGCTATAACCAGGGCTGTGACTCGCCATTCACCGCTATCACCAGGGCTGTGACTCGCCTTTCACCGCTATCACCAGGTATGTGACTCGCCTTTCACCGCTATCACCAGGGCTGTGACTCCCTTTCACCGGTATCACCAGGGCTGTGACTCCCTTTCACCGCTATCACCAGGGCTGTGACTCCCTTTCACCGGTATCACCAGGGCTGTGACTCACTTTCACCGCTATCACCAGGGCTGTGACTCGCCTTTCACCGCTATCACCAGGGCTGTGACTCGCCTTTCACCGCTATCACCAGGGCTGTGACTCCCTTTCACCGGTATCACCAGGGCTGTGACTCGCCTTTCACCGCTATCACCAGGGCTGTGACTCCCTTTCACCGGTATCACCAGGGCTGTGACTCACTTTCACCGCTATCACCAGGGCTGTGACTCGCCTTTCACCGCTATCACCAGGGCTGTGACTCGCCTTTCACCGCTATCACCAGGACTGTGACTTGCCTTTCACCGCTATCACCAGCGCTGTGACTCCCTTTCACCGGTATCACCAGGGCTGTGACTCGCCTTTCACCGCTATCACCAGGGCTGTGACTCCCTTTCACGGCTATCACCAGGGCTGTGACTCCCTTTCACCGCTATCACCAGGGCTGTGACTCCCTTTCACCGCTATCACCAGGGCTGTGACTCCCTTTCACCGGTATCACCAGGGCTGTGACTCACTTTCACCGCTATCACCAGGGCTGTGACTCGCCTTTCACCGCTATCACCAGGGCTGTGACTCGCCTTTCACCGCTATCACCAGGGCTGTGACTCCCTTTCACCGGTATCACCAGGGCTGTGACTCGCCTTTCACCGCTATCACCAGGGCTGTGACTCCCTTTCACCGGTATCACCAGGGCTGTGACTCACTTTCACCGCTATCACCAGGGCTGTGACTCGCCTTTCACCGCTATCACCAGGGCTGTGACTCGCCTTTCACCGCTATCACCAGGACTGTGACTTGCCTTTCACCGCTATCACCAGCGCTGTGACTCCCTTTCACCGGTATCACCAGGGCTGTGACTCGCCTTTCACCGCTATCACCAGGGCTGTGACTCCCTTTCACGGCTATCACCAGGGCTGTGACTCCCTTTCACCGCTATCACCAGGGCTGTTACTCCCTTTCACCGCTATCACCAGGGCTGTGACTCGCCTTTCACCGCTATCACCAGGGCTGTGACTCCCCTTTCACCGCTATCACCAGGGCTGTGACTGTGAGTAGGTGTGCCTTTGATGGAACCAACTGTATCGATATATCGACTGTCATACATTAAACAGTAGAACTAAGTTTTAAAAAGTAGTGTTCACATGATTGTGATGTTAAATTTAGAAAGACCCCGAGTTTACGCCCAACTGTAGCCGTTAAGATTGTGCCCTTAGGCAAGGCATTTACATTTAACATTCCCTCTTCTTTCTCCCTCATGGTGATGGATTCCATCAGGAATGAGGCATCGATAGTGATGAGGAACTTCTTTGTTTTGCAATCGAGCCTAAATAAATGTGTTTTAATTGAACTCGATGTGGATGCTTTATATATATCGGTATAAAAACTAACATCTCGATATGAGATTTTATTCTCACTCGAAATTTGAATTATCTCCACGATGGCGTCTCTTTTACATCATAGCCCAGGGCAGATCAAGACAAAATGGTTGCATTTCACTACATTACATCGGGTAAAATAACAAAATTGCAACTGGGCGTTTGAAAATGCACTTAATCGAGATTTGATTGTCACGTATTAAATCCATGTATTTATAAACTTGTATATGGCAGTATGCTTGTAAATTATAGTAAAACGGTTTTGGCAGGACATGTTCATGTTTATACGTGGGGCAATGCATTGTGTATGTCACCGTGTAGCCGGTGGCTCAGCCTCTATTTGAACTGAAGCAATGATATGCATGTCTCGTCTTTCTATTACCTCCCTTGATACATGTTTGGTCTTTCTATTACCTCCCTTGATACATGTTTGGTCTTTCTATTACCTCCCTTGATAGATAAAGTCTGATTTATCCCGAAATGTATGTTTGTTCTTTCAGTTGGAATCCTTTGTTTTTACTGTTGTTCTCTATGATGCCGTAGAATAAATGTAATGTTATCAAAATCATGTGAATTAATTGATAACCACGTTATTAAGTAAAGTATACATTGGATATGGTGTAGACTCTATGTCGAGATTTAATAAATATAAGATAAGAAAATGGATGACAAATGATAGCATGTGGTGCAAAGGAAACAACGATAAAAACAGAGGAAACCAATTAAGAGGATCAATCTAGTTTTAAGTTGTAATACAACAAATAAATTGCCTATTAAATACATAGTAAAACACGTTTCATTTATACAATCATTTTATGATATCATTTTGATTGTAAGCTTATTTTAGGTTAGATTAGCGTAGGCTATTCAGATTTATCATGTGTTGTTTACAAATACATGTATGTATATACATGTGTTATATCATACTATATTATTACAACTGCATAATGTGATGTGTTTTATACTTTGATAAATACCGTCTCTTGTAACTCATTAATGAGTGGCAATGTACTATACCATGTATTATTTTAATGTTGTTCTGTTATTGTTGTACATTGATGAGACATAAATAAAATAAATAAAATAAAATAAAAATATTTATATTTCCAATCTTTCACTTCTTCTGATATCACATCTACTGTGTAGAGGTATTCAACTGAAACTGAAAGACAGCAAACATACAACATTGACCCCACTTACCTGTATCCGTGAGCTCGTGATGGGAGTAACTGGAAGATCGTGGTTCGGGTAACTAATTATGAGCTCGTGGTGGCGGTAACTGTGAGCTCGCGGTGGCGGTAACTGTGAGCTCGCGGTGGCGGTAACTGTGTGCTCGTGGTGGGGGTAACTTTGAACTAGTCGTATATACGAGCTCGTTGACTAGATAACATTGTGTCTGTTTTCAGAATCTGGAGCCGACCATACCTCAGACATGGATCTCAGTCAAGGGTCTCTGGACCTCTCGCGCACAGGGCCTTATTACAGTCATCCGCAGTCACCGCAGCCCTCTCAACTTACTGTGCACCAATTACCCACGCCTACCCACAACGGACATACTGTATGTTTAGAACAGGGATTAGACTTGCGACGCAGTGCCAACACGACACCCAACGGTAGCAATTATATGCACTATAGTGGCGGAACATCTATCAACTTGAGCCCGAATGTAACAACAACGCCAAATACATACTTCCAAATGCCGAGAATCAAACTGGAACCAGGTCTTGGTATTGGTAGGTTTCACTTGGTGTTATATGGTAAAAACTAACCTGGGGGTTTGGTGACATATGGTAAAAGCTAACCTGGGGGTTTGGTGTCATATGGTAAAAACTAACCTGGGGGTTTGATGTCATATGGTAAAAGCTAACCTGGGGGTTTGATGTCATATGGTAAAAACTAACCTGGGGGTTTGGTGTCATATGGTAAAAGCTAACCTGGGGTTTGATGTCATATGGTAAAAGCTAACCTGGGGGTTTGGTGTCATATGGTAAAAGTTAATCTGGGGGTTTGATGTCATATGGTAAAAGCTAATCTGGGGGTTTGGTGACATATGGTAAAGACTAACCTGGGGGTTTGATGACATATGGTAAAAGCTAATCTGGGGGTTTGATGTCATATGGTAAAAACTAACCTGGGGGTTTGGTGTCATATGGTAAAAGTTAATCTGGGGGTTTGATGTCATATGGTAAAAGCTAATCTGGGGGTTTGGTGACATATGGTAAAGACTAACCTGGGGGTTTGATGACATATGGTAAAAGCTAATCTGGGGGTTTGATGTCATATGGTAAAAACTAACCTGGGGGTTTGATGACATATGGTAAAAGCTAACCTGGGGGTTTGGTGTTATATGGTAAAAGCTAACCTGGGGGTTTGGTGTCATATGGTAAAAGCTAACCTGGGGGTTTGGTATCATATGGTAAAAGCTAACCTGGGGGTTTGGTGTCATATGGTAAAAGCTAACCTGGGGGTTTGGTGTCATATGGTAAAAGCTAACCTGGGGGTTTGGTGTCATATGGTAAAAGCTAACCTGGGAACCTACGTGTCCGAGTGGCTGCGGTCGTTTGACGTCAAATCACTTACCCCTGACCGCTACATGTTCGAATCCAAATAGGGCTGTCGAACTACCTTTTCCACGCGAGGGAGCTGGCATGCGGCAGGTCGATGTACCCATGTACCCGACCGTGTCTGAAATACTGCCCGAAGGGGCATCAGGGGTCTTCCTCCACCAATAATAGCCGGAGAGTCGTCAAAGAACAGATCAATAATCTAATAAACAGATACTTTACAATTATACATGAATATAAGTATTAGTTCTTGCAGCTTATATCTTATTTCCTATGAAAGTTTTACTGGTTACTGTTTACATGTTTCATTCGCTTCTCACCAATGCAACCCGGGTTCGATCCTCAAACCGGGAAGTATGTGAAATGGTACAGTGGTCGCCAGATCCGACAGGTGGGTTTTATTCAGGTACTCCGGTTTACTCCCATACAAATGACCACATAGAACTAAAGTATAAACTTTATTTATTTTAATACGATTGCGAAACAAGTTTCAACAACTTATATTAATCACTCACGCTGGCGATGAAAACATAAAAGTTGTTGACACGTGTTTAGTTTAAATTTTATTTATTGTTCTTTTGTTAAAAGAGCATATATACATGGGAAATGTAAACACACAGATTGCAGGAAGATAACAAAGGATTGGAAAACAAGATAAATACATAACTTCCTCTCCTATGAAACGTGTTTCGATTGCAAATAAATAAAGTTTAAAAAACTTCATGAGTTCACGATTTCAACTTCACGAATACATGAGTTCACCATTTCAACTTCACGAATACATGAGTTCACCATTTCAACTTCACGAATACATGAGTTCACCATTTCAACTTCACGAATACATGAGTTCACCATTTCAACTTCACGAATACGTGAATTCACGATTTCAACTTCACGAATACAGGAGTTCACTTCATCTTTTTCACGATTTCAACTTTACGAATTCACGATTTCAACTTTATGAATTCACGATTTCAACTTTACGAATTCACGATTTCAACTTTATAATTCACGATTTTTACGAATTCACGATTTCAACTTTACGAATTCACGATTTCAACTCAAATCGCCGTGAATTCATGAAGGTGAAGTGATGAAATAGAGAATATCATTGGGAACATGCGTCGATATATTTTGCCTGGTCAGTCAAACAAATATATTTTAACACCGAGACTATTAATTAGGCCGTATTAAGTTTCTGATCATATCAACGCCTGGGGAAAATTGGGGGACTGTCCGTGTAATTATTGATTCGCATTAATCCTATTAATAGGCCTATTAGCACGTGATAACACTTTTATAATTGGCCGCCATTGTTTACGGGTCAGCGGAACGATAAATAGTTTTAGTTTAAGCATATTTATTTTCTGTCAATATATAATTATTTACAACAACTGATATAAGGAATTGGATAGAAAGCTGTATAGAGCGGACTTGGAATGTTCCGTAATTCTATATTTAGTAACGATAACTGTTAACTATCATTTTTTAATTGTATGTATGTATGTTCCATTATTGTCGAACCCCTTGCGGGGATCTATTCATGTTTTCCTGGGCAGGCTTAGCCGACCTAAGCTGTTAACCAGTACTAAGCAATATGTGTGAGGTACCGTGTTGCACAATGACACTACATACGTGGCATGGCCTAGTATCGAACCCGGGACCGTTCGACTCCAAAATACGACGCTCTACCACTGGACCACGGACGCCACTGAATTTCATTTCTCACCATCACACACTAATTGGTGTTTTGACCAATAAGGGGGAAATGGAACAAATTGAATAGTAATCTGTTTATATTTATTATACGGCTGTATATATATATTTCAGATCCAACAATAACCTACAAACCCGAAATGGATTTTAATCATAATGAACCAGTGACGTCATCAACTGTGTCGGTTTCTTCCGCTTTAATATATAACGGACAACATATCGAACACAATATTAATACGCGGATAAAACATGAAGAACACACTTTAATGAATATCGGTTGTGAGATCGGATCACATGACATGTCATCTACACCACGTGTCACTGTTGAGGCGATTGATAATATGAACTGCATTCCGCTAACTGTGATGTCACCTGATGACGAAAATGACAGTGGTACTGAGAGCATTGACTCCAAAGACTCCGATGCATGCAATAATCTTAGAATTAATGAAAACGGAAATACTGTCAAAACAGACAGAAAAAGGCCTGGTAGAAAGAAGGGACAAGGTGAGATTTGACATTATACTTTCTGAACATTTTAAGGGCTCACATTTCAATAGAGCGTACAACTAAGTTAAAGCGACACTACATTGGTGATAAAGGGAAATTTCTACAGAATGTAATTGGTTATGTGGTATTATTTTTTTTCAAAATATTTGCCTCAAAAACTGAATATTTCAACAAATAAACAAACGCCGTATACGCGGTTTGTTGACATAACAAAATAATGTAAATTAATGCGCATTCAACGCGCTTATCCTGAATAACACGAGCTGTGGTATATATTAACCGAGATATCACACATTTGTGACAACATATTTGTAGACTAAGCATATTTATTTGTAGACTAATCTTAGTTAAAGTATCTGTAAACGAAAGTACCGTGTGATTAGTTTTGACTCCAATGACAAACAAACATCAATTCAGGAGCGTGGATGACCGTTATATGAAATCCTACTTTCACAGAAAAGTTGTATACCACAAACACATTTTTATTGATTCAATGTTATGTATTCAGAAGAATTTGTAGTAGCAATGCATTTATACGTGACAATATGCATTTTATTTGCTTTTTGCGATGTAATGTCGCTTTAAACGTTGTTGACTTTACAAAAGTTTGTTTTGGCCTCCAAATGATGATGGTGTGTCTGTTTATTTACCCTCGCGAACATTCCAAGTTGATTATGGGAGTCGATTATCCGTGACATGTTAGGCGGCATCTTACTATCCAGGGTGACACATCCTGTATCTGGATTTAAACGGCAGTTTTTTTAGGACCAATCTCCTCACTGTTGATCGTATACCGCAGCAGCATATAAACCGACCATGCAGCTAGACATTGAGAACAGCATCGTATGTCGCGTCCCAGTCCGCACGCGTTGTTCTTCCGACTGGATCGTGTTGGATAAGTCTGTTTGTAACAGTACCTCCAGGACGATCCAGTCGCCAAGACTGATGCGCGCGCACACCGGAAGAGAGTGTGACACGCTGAATAGTTATGTGTCCTAGGCTGCTGCTGCGAGATGTGCCCCGGCAGCCGTGAGGAGTACAGCCAGGTGGCCTCCAAAATCTAAAGTATATCACCTCTCGGAGTTCATGTATGTCCTCCATCGACTATCCTCTATTTTCATATTCTTTAGTTTCCAAAACATCGACTATCCTCTATTTTCATATCCTTTAGTTTCCAAAACATCGACTATCCTCTATTTTCATATTTAGTTTCCAAAATATCGACTATTCTCTATTTTCATATTTAGTTTCCAAAACATCGACTATCCTCTATTTTCATATTTAGTTTCCAAAACATCGACTATCCTCTATTTTCATATTTAGTTTCCAAAACATCGACTATCCTCTATTTTCATATTTAGTTTCCAAAACATCGACTATCCTCTATTTTCATATTTAGTTTCCAAAACATCGACTATCCTCTATTTTCATATTCTTTAGTTACCAAAACATCGACTATCCTCTATTTTCATATTCTTTAGTTACCAAAACATCGACTATCCTCTATTTTCATATCCTTTAGTTTCCAAAACATCGACTATCCTCTATTTTCATATTTAGTTTCCAAAACATCGACTATCCTCTATTTTCATATTCTTTAGTTACCAAAACATCGACTATCCTCTATTTTCATATCCTTTAGTTTCCAAAACATCGACTATGCTCTATTTTCATATCCTTTAGTTTCCAAAACATCGACTATGCTCTATTTTCATATCCTTTAGTTTCCAAAACATCGACTATCCTCTATTTTCATATTTAGTTTCCAAAACATCGACTATCCTCTATTTTCATATCCTTTAGTTTCCAAAACATCGACTATGCTCTATTTTCATATCCTTTAGTTTCCAAAACATCGACTATGCTCTATTTTCATATCCTTTAGTTTCCAAAACATTGACTATCCTCTATTTTCATATTTAGTTTCCAAAACATCGACTATCCTCTATTTTCATATTCTTTAGTTTCCAAAACATCGACTATCCTCTATTTTCATATCCTTTAGTTTCCAAAACATCGACTATCCTCTATTTTCATATCCTTTAGTTTCCAAAACATCGACTATCCTCTATTTTCATATCCTTTAGTTTCCAAAACATCGACTATGCTCTATTTTCATATCCTTTAGTTTCCAAAACATCGACTATCCTCTATTTTCATATCCTTTAGTTTCCAAAACATCGACTATGCTCTATTTTCATATCCTTTAGTTTCCAAAACATCGACTATCCTCTATTTTCATATCCTTTAGTTTCCAAAACATCGACTATCCTCTATTTTCATATCCTTTAGTTTCCAAAACATCGACTATCCTCTATTTTCATATCCTTTAGTTTCCAAAACATCGACTATCCTCTATTTTCATATCCTTTAGTTTCCAAAACATCGACTATCCTCTATTTTCATATTTAGTTTCCAAAACATCGACTATCCTCTATTTTCATATCCTTTAGTTTCCAAAACATCGACTATCCTCTATTTTCATATTTAGTTTCCAAAACATCGACTATCCTCTATTTTCATATTTAGTTTCCAAAACATCGACTATCCTCTATTTTCATATTTAGTTTCCAAAACATCGACTATCCTCTATTTTCATATCCTTTAGTTTCCAAAACATTGACTATCCTCTATTTTCATATCCTTTAGTTTCCAAAACATCGACTATCCTCTATTTTCATATTTAGTTTCCAAAACATCGACTATCCTCTATTTTCATATCCTTTAGTTTCCAAAACATCGACTATACTCTATTTTCATATTCTTTAGTTTCCAAAACATCGACTATCCTCTATTTTCATATCCTTTAGTTTCCAAAACATCGACTATCCTCTATTTTCATATTTAGTTTCCAAAACATCGACTATCCTCTATTTTCATATTTAGTTTCCAAAACATCGACTATCCTCTATTTTCATATTTAGTTTCCAAAACATCGACTATCCTCTATTTTCATATCCTTTAGTTTCCAAAACATCGACTATCCTCTATTTTCATATCCTTTAGTTTCCAAAACATCGACTATCCTCTATTTTCATATCCTTTAGTTTCCAAAACATCGACTATCCTCTATTTTCATATCCTTTAGTTTCCAAAACATCGACTATCCTCTATTTTCATATTTAGTTTCCAAAACATCGACTATGCTCTATTTTCATATTCTTTAGTTTCCAAAACATCGACTATCCTCTATTTTCATATTTAGTTTCCAAAACATCGACTATCCTCTATTTTCATATTCTTTAGTTACCAAAACATCGACTATCCTCTATTTTCATATTTAGTTTCCAAAACATCGACTATCCTCTATTTTCATATTCTTTAGTTACCAAAACATCGACTATCCTCTATTTTCATATTTAGTTTCCAAAACATCGACTATCCTCTATTTTCATATTCTTTAGTTACCAAAACATCGACTATCCTCTATTTTCATATTTAGTTTCCAAAACATCGACTATCCTCTATTTTCATATTCTTTAGTTACCAAAACATCGACTATCCTCTATTTTCATATTTAGTTTCCAAAACATCGACTATCCTCTATTTTCATATTCTTTAGTTACCAAAACATCGACTATCCTCTATTTTCATATTTAGTTTCCAAAACATCGACTATCCTCTATTTTCATATTCTTTAGTTACCAAAACATCGACTATCCTCTATTTTCATATTTAGTTTCCAAAACATCGACTATCCTCTATTTTCATATTCTTTAGTTTCCAAAACATCGACTATCCTCTATTTTCATATTTAGTTTCCAAAACATCGACTATCCTCTATTTTCATATTTAGTTTCCAAAACATCGACTATCCTCTATTTTCATATTTAGTTTCCAAAACATCGACTATCCTCTATTTTCATATTTAGTTTCCAAAACATCGACTATCCTCTATTTTCATATTTAGTTTCCAAAACATCGACTATCCTCTATTTTCATATTTAGTTTCCAAAACATCGACTATCCTCTATTTTCATATTTAGTTTCCAAAACATCGACTATCCTCTATTTTCATATCCTTTAGTTTCCAAAACATCGACTATCCTCTATTTTCATATTCTTTAGTTACCAAAACATCGACTATACTCTATTTTCATATCCTTTAGTTTCCAAAACATCGACTATCCTCTATTTTCATATCCTTTAGTTTCCAAAACATCGACTATCCTCTATTTTCATATCCTTTAGTTTCCAAAACATCGACTATCCTCTATTTTCATATCCTTTAGTTTCCAAAGTATATCACCTCTGGGAGTTCATTAGAGACGTATTGAATGATCCAAGATACACTGGCAAGGTGATCAAGTGGGAGAACGAGGAGGAAGGCATATTCCGGGTGATCCAGTCCGAGACGGCCGCATCCATGTGGGGTCAAAAGAAAAATAACCGGACAAAAATGACGTACGAGAAAATGAGTCGATCAATACGGTAAGAAATTCAACACGACGTCATTATATAAACGTCATGGAAAATTAACATGTAAATATATATATATACATACATACAACGATTCCCTTGTTGTAAAACAGTGACACTCCTTCAAGTTTGCAATTCGAGACTGTCTTGGTAACCTAAGTAACGGTTTACAAATATCAATTTCTCTAAAACTCAACTCAACAGTAATATTGAAGATTTCTTAGGTTATGATATATAAATCTGATGTTAACTGATGCTAAAGTAATCGGTCAGAAGTCGTCCAAGTGTATATAAACTAGTAACACCGGAAACGACCGATTTAGAGCTATTAATAGCCAACAATCTAAATGTAGGTCAACCATCCACTACTAGCATCTAGTATGTTATAAACCATAAACTTTATTTATTTTACAATAATTGCGAAGCAAGTTTTAACAACTTATATTAATCACTCTCGTTGGCGCGGATTAAGGCGTACATGTGGTCATTCGTGTTGGAGAAAACCGGAGTACCCGGAGAAAACACGTGTCCGATCTGGCGACCACCGTACCATCTCACATACTTCCCAGTATAGGATCGAGCCCGGGTGCATTGGTGAGAAGCGAACGTGCTAACCACTGCGCTAATCGGACAGCCACTAGAGTCGCCAGCATGAGAATAGACTATTGTGTTGGGCATTTAGTTCAGGTCCGCCTCCGTGGTCGAGTGGTTAAGGTCGCTGACATGTATACATACCTCTGTATTATATCATCACTGATGGTCACGGGTTCGAGCCCCGATCAGACCGTGTTTCTTTATATGAAAATATTGGCAGTGTCTTACGGAGGTTCGTGCACCAAGTACTGGTTAACCGCTGGAGTCTGCCCAGGAAAGGTGTTGTTAAGTAAACTGCCCGTCGCTCAAATGTGCAAGTGGTAGCTACGTTAAAATAGACTAAACAAATTAGTTCAGATAATGCTGAAGGTTGAGGCAATAAGAACACGCCATTCAGTTTCTTAATATCACGGGCAATACTACCAGTCTATCATAATGATAGATCAATGGCGTGTCAAGCGCCTATACAGGTTCTTCAAATATTAAAAATGCGAAAAATGCAATAAAAATGAAAGGTAAATAGGTGGAGGTATACAAGATGACATAGATAACGCACACTTCGGATAAGTGTGTTATTACATGAAAAACAATAACTATATAAACACATAGTTTTAAACATTTTGGAATGTTTTTAGTTGTTCAGTTTGTGTTTTGTAATAAAGATGTGATATATCTGTGATGGAATCCTTCGTATTTCGTTTTCATGTAATAATAAGCATATACTGTAGGTGTACGTTTTCTATGTCCTCTAGTATATAATGTAGGTGTGCGCTTTCTATGTCCTCTAGTATATAATGTAGGTGTGCGTTTTCTATGTCCTCTAGTATATAATGTAGGTGTGTGTTTTCTATGTCCTCTAGTATATAATGTAGGTGTGTGTTTTCTATGTCCTCTAGTATATAATGTAGGTGTGCGTTTTCTATGTCCTCTAGTATATAATGTAGGTGTGTGTTTTCTATGTCCTCTAGTATATAATGTAGGTGTGCGTTTTCTATGTCCTCTAGTATATAATGTAGGTGTGCGTTTTCTATGTCCTCTAGTATATAATGTAGGTGTGCGTTTTCTATGTCCTCTAGTATATAATGTAGGTGTGCGTTTTCTATGTCCTCTAGTATATAATGTAGGTGTGCGTTTTCTATGTCCTCTAGTATATAATGTAGGTGTGCGTTTTCTATGTCCTCTAGTATCTAATGTAGGTGTACGTTTTCTATGTTCTCTAGTATATAATGTAGGTGTGTGTTTTCTATGTCCTCTAGTATATAATGTAGGTGTGCGTTTTCTATGTCCTCTAGTATATAATGTAGGTGTACGTTTTCTATGTTCTCTAGTATATAATGTATGTGTGCGTTTTCTATGTCCTCTAGTATATAATGTAGGTGTGCGTTTTCTATGTCCTCTAGTATATAATGTAGGTGTACGTTTTCTATGTTCTCTAGTATATAATGTAGGTGTGCGTTTTCTATGTCTTCTAGTATATAATGTAGGTGTACGTTTTCTATGTCTTCTAGTATATAATGTAGGTGTACGTTTTCTATGTCCTCTAGTATATAATGTAGGTGTGCGTTTTCTATGTCTTCTAGTATATAATGTAGGTGTACGTTTTCTATGTCCTCTAGTATATAATGTAGGTGTACGTTTTCTATGTCCTCTAGTATATAATGTAGGTGTACGTTTTCTATGTCTTCTAGTATATAATGTAGGTGTACGTTTTCTATGTCCTCTAGTATAGTACTACACAAGTTTTGCAGTAATGAAATGAAATCCATCATTTTTAACATTTTTAATGTGCTCGAACATTGTTGAAAAATATATAGTCTTATATTGACTCGGTTAGTCTTTTTTCATTCGGTTCTAAATAAGTCGGTATTTGATTACTTTTTAATTGATCAAATAAGATTTGCAGAACACTTCCTCATTTCTCGTCAATAAATGCCTCAGAATGCAGCTTCGGCGATATGTACTTTCAAAATATACCGGGGGGAGATATCACCGGCCCCTCCTATCCTAATGGTGCTACCCATATATCAAGCTCAAGCTACGCCCCTGCAGTTGAGTATGATCGATCAAACTCTTGCCACGACAGGAAATGATTTGCTATAATGATTTGTTATACATTGTAATATGAATTCATATGAAATCATATGAGATGCTAACAGACGACAGTAGATTGATGCTCTTTCAAAGCATTTCAGTTTGTGATACTCGTAGCGGCTCTATTGTGTGTATGTCTGTAGTAATATATATTAGGGTGCCTGTCATGCGTGATATATAGTGCCGGCCATGCGTGATATATAGTGCCGGTCATGCGTGATATATAGTGCCGGCCATGAGTGATATATAGTGCCTGTCATGCGTGATATATAGTGCCGGTCATGAGTGATATATAGTGCCGGCCATGAGTGATATATAGTGCCGGCCATGAGTGATATATAGTGCCGGCCATGAGTGATATATAGTGCCGGCCATGAGTGATATATAGTGCCGGTCATGAGTGATAAATAGTGCCGGTCATGCGTGATATATAGTGCCTACCATGAGTGATATAGACTGCCGGCCATGAGTGATATATAGTGCCGGTCATGCGTGATATATAGTGCCTACCATGAGTGATAAATAGTGCCGGCCATGAGTGATATATAGTGCCGGCCATGCGTGATATATAGTGCCGGTCATGCGTGATATATAGTGCCGGTCATGCGTGATATATAGTGCCGGTCATGCGTGATATATAGTGCCGGTCATGGGTGATATATAGTACCGGCCATGGGTGATATATAGTGCCGACCATGCGTGATATATAGTACCGGCCATACGTGATATATAGTGCCGGTCATGCGTGATATATAGTGCCGGTCATGCGTGATATATAGTGCCGGTCATGCGTGATATATAGTGCCGGTCATGGGTGATATATAGTACCGACCATGGGTGATATATAGTACCGGCCATGAGTGATATATAGTGCCGGCCATGAGTGATATATAGTGCCGGCCATGAGTGATATATAGTGCCGGCCATGAGTGATATATAGTGCGGCCATGAGTGATATATAGTGCCGGCCATGAGTGATATATAGTGCCGGCCATGAGTGATATATAGTGCCGGTCATGAGTGATATATAGTGCCGGCCATGAGTGATATATAGTGCCGGCCATGAGTGATATATAGTGCCGGCCATGAGTAATATAGACTGCCGGCCATGAGTGATATATAGTGCCGGCCATGAGTGATATAGACTGCCGGCCATGAGTGATATAGACTGCCGGCCATGAGTGATATATAGTGCCGGCCATGAGTGATATAGACTGCCAACCATGAGTGATATATAGTGTCGACCATGAGTGATATAGACTGCCGGCCATGAGTGATATAGACTGCCGGCCATGAGTGATATATAGTACCGGTCATGAGTGATATATAGTGCCGGCCATGAGTGATATAGACTGCCAACCATGAGTGATATAGACTGCTGGCCATGAGTGATATAGATTGCCGACCATGAGTGAGATAGCCTGCCGGCCATGAGTGATATACTGGGGCGTAGCTTGGCTGGAATCGATGTGTAGGCCAACTTAAAACTTAAGACGGGAGGGTGGTCCGGGGGTTGTCCCCAGGAAAACTATTTATAGCGTATATAATTTAATCCTGGACTCCCGATATTTGTTGCAGACTTTGTTTCGATTTTTCGGGGGAAAGTATAGGCCATGGCCTACACAGCTTATAGGAAGCTACGCCAATGATATACCCGAGTCGCATATTATATAGGATGTGAATCACTGAGCTAATCCATCCATTCCCCCCCCCCCCTCAATTTGAATGTGAATTCCTGAACTGCCAAGCTAGACATATCATGTAGCGACATTGTATATGTATACGACACGAATTGTTTAATCACGGAAATCATCTCCAAATAAACCCAGTTTTATTTGAAATCGTATTATGAATAAATGCAAATAAGTAAGAATAACTTATTGGACGACTGAGATGTATGTAATAAAATATGAAACCACAATCATAACTAAACTTCCGTGTATTAATTTGTGATTTTAAATATGACGTTACCACTAGATGTAATAAATAGCCCTGCACGCGTTTCTAATCGTGTAATTTTATATTTTAAGTTGAGCCCCTAATCGTATTTAAAGGTCAATGAACATAATTTATCCGGATGTTTTTCATATTTTTAAACACTTGACCCTATTATGTATTATACAGACTCTCAATTATGTCGAGACATTCGGAAGTCAGTCTCCGCGCAGAAATATTATATATTGAACAAAGTTCCACTTCCGGTTTCGTATATACTCAATTTAATTTTTATGATGAACGTTTTGGTATTATTTAGATGAAAATATAGGGCTAAACGGACTCCGTTTTCGAGATAAACAAATCTAAACTATAAAAGAGCAACTTGAATAATCAATCCATCCCTGACTATATTTACCGGCATTTTTCACTTCAGATACTCGAGAAAGGAAGGTTACTTCGACGACCTACCGAAGGACAAAGGTTATCCGAAGAAGCTGTGTTTTAAGTTTGGCAAGAAAGCTCACGGATGGAACATGAACATGCAGAAACGCCAAGAACAAACATTCTGAGAATCATTGGGGTTATATGGAGAAACTCTCCGAACAATCATTCTGAGAATCATTGAGGTTATAGGAACTAAACTGCTGATTCCAACTATATGTTACTATGGTAATGTTAGTTAATTGTGTGTGTATTTTTTATTGTCAATACTGATGTGAACTACACATGTTAAACGTGTTATAGAGACTGGCCCACACGTGTTATAGAGACTGGCCCACACGTGATATAGAGACTGGCCCACACGTGTTATAGAGACTGGCCCACACGTGATATAGAGACTGGCCCACACGTGTTATAGAGACTGGCCCAAACGTGTTATAGAGACTAGCCCAAACGTGTTATAGAGACTGGCCCAAACGTGTTATAGAGACTGGCCCAAACGTGTTATAGAGACTAGCCCAAACGTGTTATAGAGACTGGCCCAAACGTGTTATAGAGACTGGCCCAAACGTGTGTGTGATAAAAATATAGGCGTAGAAGTGAAGACCGCATGACTGCCGCCACTGACCTGATGTCACATGACACCTTGGTATGACATGATCGATGTCACATGACATCTTGGTATGACATGATCGATGTCACATGACACCTTGGTATGACATGATCGATGTCACATGACACCTTGGTATGACATGATCGATGTCACATGACACCTTGGTATGACATGATCGATGTCACATGACACCTTGGTATGACATGATCGATGTCACATGACACCTTGGTATGACATGATCGATGTCACATGACACCACCATGTGACATACTGCTTCCAATATGATCAATATCATATATATGTATGTGTAGAAGTGAAGAGATTTTGCAACGTGTGACGGCAATCTTCAACATGGGCGATTACACATGACACATTAATGTGGCATTTGACAGCCACATCTGTATCATGGTACTATAATGTGGCATTTGACAGCCACATCTGTATCATGGTACTATAATGTGCCATTGGACATCAACATCTGTATCATGGTACTATAATGTGACATTGGACAGCAACATCTGTATCATGGTACTATAATGTGACATTGGACAGCAACATCTGTATCATGGTACTATAATGTGACATTGGACAGCAACATCTGTATCATGGTACTATAATGTGACATTGGACAGCAACATCTGTATCATGGTACTATAATGTGACATTGGACAGCAACATCTGTATCATGGTACTATAATGTGACATTGGACAGCAACATCTGTATCATGGTACTATAATGTGACATTGGACAGCAACATCTGTATTATGATACTATAATGTGCCATTGGACAGCAACATCTGTATCATGGTACTATAATGTGACATTGGACAGCAACATCTGTATTATGATACTATAATGTGCCATTGGACAGCAACATCTGTATCATGGTACTATAATGTGACATTGGCCAGCAACATCTGTATCATGGTACTATAATGCGACATTGGACAGCAACATCTGTATCATGGTACTATAATGTGACATTGGACAGCAACATCTGTATCATGGTACTATAATGTGACATTGGACATCAACATCTGTATCATGGTACTATAATGTGACATTGGACATCAACATCTGTATCATGGTACTATAATGTGCCATTGGACAGCAACATCTGTATCATGGTACTATAATGTGACATTGGACAGCAACATCTGTAGCATGGTACTATAATGTGACATTTGCCAACAGGATGGTTGTCACATGGCACCATAACGTGCGACGGACGTGACATTATTCAGCAACATCGTTGTAAAATGACATCGATCTGATCTCACGTCATAATTATAATGTGACATCGTGTCACATCACACCGGGATCGAATACCATGGCACCACCATATAGCTTTGCTTTGTGAATAGCAGATACATTGTGAAAGATCCCATGGTAGCCCACGACGACCTACCAAGTATACAGGGTGGGGATAGTGTATGTCCATACGATACATGGATCCATGTTCACACGATGAACGTATGCATTTGCAACTTAGATGTTGTAGTTTTGTTGCCGGTAGGTAGCCAGATAACTCTACTGATAGCCAGATAACTCTACTGATAGCCAGATAACTCTACTGATAGCCATATAACTCTACTGATAGCCAGATAACTCTACTGATAGCCAGATAACTCTACTGATAGCCAGATAACTCTACTGATAGCCAGATAACTATACTGATAGCCAGATAACATTACTGCCGGTAGGTAGCCAGATAACTTTGCTGTCGGTAGGTAGCCAGATCACTTTGCTGTCGGTAGGTAGCCAAATAACATTACTGCCGGTAGGTAGCCAGATAACTTTACTGCCGGTAGGTAACCAGATAACTTTACTGCCGGTAGGTAGCCAGATAACTTTACTGCCGGTAGGTAACCAGATAACTTTACTGCCGGTAGGTAGCCAGATAACTTTACTGCCGGTAGGTAGCCAGATAACTTTGCTTGTAACCAGATAACTTTGCTGCCGGTAGGTAACCAGATAACTTTACTGCCGGTAGGTAACCAGATAACTTTACTGCCGGTAGGTAACCAGATAACTTTACTGCCGGTAGGTAACCAGATAACTTTACTGCCGGTAGGTAACCAGATAACTTTACTGCCGGTAGGTAACCAGATAACTCGGGAAGTCATGTGGAACATTTCGTTTACATTCCTCAAATTCTTCCAGATTGTTTACATGTATACTTTTGCCTTATCTGTATGTACATATGTAAAGTGTGTATATGTATGTACATATGTAAAGTGTGTATATGTATGTACATATGTAAAGTGTGTATATGTATGTACATATGTAAAGTGTGTATATGTATGTACATATGTAAAGTGTGTATATATATGTACATATGTAAAGTGTGTATATGTATGTACATATGTAAAGTGTGTATATGTATGTACATATGTAAAGTGTGTATATGTATGTACATATGTAAAGTGTGTATATGTATGTACATATGTAAAGTGTGTATATGTATGTACATATGTAAAATAGGAATATTTTATTCTTCAAGCTCGTTATAATACACACACATATATATATGACCCATCTTACAATGAATGTGATATGTCTATAGAATTTTTATGCAAATAAATATTATACTTTTTGTGTGTATTATTGTGTATCTTTGTTATCCTTTTCATGTTACACTTTTTAAGGAAAACATCAGAATATATAGCAGTATCCTCAGAATATATAGCAACTATGTACTCATGTTGCAGTATCCTCAGAATATATAGCAAATATGTACTCATGTTGCAGTATCCTCAGAATATATAGCAAATATGTACTCATGTTGCAGTATCCTCAGAATATATAGCAACTATGTACTCATGTTGCAGTATCCTCAGAATATATAGCAAATATGTACTCATGTTGCAGTATCCTCAGAATATATAGCAACTATGTACTCATGTTGCAGTATCCTCGGAATATATAGCAACTATATACTCATGTTGCAGTATCCTCAGAATATATAGCAACTATGTACTCATGTTGCAGTATCCTCAGAATATATAGCAAATATGTACTCATGTTGCAGTATCCTCAGCTGTTTTATATTGAATTCATTTTCATGTGCCTTATGATTTATTAGACGGTATTAATAATAATTTACTTGTTTAATAAACGGATTTAATAAATCGGAAAAGTGCGGTGTGTATTTGGGGCATTATATTTAACGGCAAATGCTCATTAGAAATTAAAAATCAGCGTGTTTTTAAGTTCTTGTTAAAATGTTTTTAAATTGCCATGAAGGGGAGTGGGCTCCGTTACCGAGTGACTAAGACCGTTGACTTAAACTCACGTATCCTCTTATATACTCACATATAACGAATTATTGGATTGCACATTTCCATTTAAGAGGTTGTCATTGTTTGCTCAACTATACAGCTGTACAAACAGATGTGAACGCCGGTAAATCACATACAGCTGTACAAACAGATGTGAACGCCGGTAAATCACATACAGCTGTACAAACAGACGTGAACGCCGGTAAATCACATACAGCTGTACAAACAGATGTGAACGCCGGTAAATCACATACAACTGTACAAACAGACGTGAACGCCGGTAAATCTCATACAGCTGTACAAACAGACGTGAACGCCGGTAAATCACATACAGCTGTACAAACAGACGTGAACGCCGGTAAATCACATACAGCTGTACAAACAGACGTGAACGCCGGTAAATCACATACAACTGTACAAACAGACGTGAACGCCGGTAAATCACATACAGCTGTACAAACAGACGTGAACGCCGGTAAATCACATACAGCTGTACAAACAGATGTGAACGCCGGTAAATCACATACAGCTGTACAAACAGACGTGAACGCCGGTAAATCACATACAGCTGTACAAAAAGACGTGAACGCCGGTAAATCACATACAGCTGTACAAACAGACGTGAACGCCGGTAAATCACGTACAGCTGTACAAACAGATGTGAACGCCGGTAAATCACATACAGCTGTACAAACAGACGTGAACGCCGGTAAATCACATACAGCTGTACAAACAGACGTGAACGCCGGTAAATCACATACAGCTGTACACACAGCTGCACATACAGATGTGAATGCCGGTAAATCACATACAGCTGTACAAACAGACGTGAACGCCGGTAAATCACATACAACTGTACAAACAGACGTGAACGCCGGTAAATCACATACAGCTGTACAAACAGACGTGAACGCCGGTAAATCACATACAGCTGTACAAACAGATGTGAACGCCGGTAAATCACATACATCTGTACAAACAGACGTGAACGCCGGTAAATCACATACAGCTGTACAAAAAGACGTGAACGCCGGTAAATCACATACAGCTGTACAAACAGACGTGAACGCCGGTAAATCACGTACAGCTGTACAAACAGATGTGAACGCCGGTAAATCACATACATCTGTACAAACAGACGTGAACGCCGGTAAATCACATACAGCTGTACAAACAGACGTGAACGCCGGTAAATCACATACAGCTGTACACACAGCTGCACATACAGATGTGAATGCCGGTAAATCACATACAGCTGTGCAAACGGACGTGAACGCCGGTAAATCGCATACAGCTGTACAAAGCTGTGCAAACGGAAGTGAACGCCATTCTATAACATACAGCTTTACAAACAGACGTGAACGCCGGTAAATCACATACAGCTGTACAAACAGACGTGAACGCCGGTAAATTCCATACAGCTGTACAAACAGACGTGAACGCCGGTAAATCCCATACAGCTGTGCAAACAGACGTGAACGCCGGTAAATCGCATACAGCTGTATAAACAGACGTGAACGCCGGTAAATCCCATACAGCTGTGCAAACAGACGTGAACGCCGGTAAATCACATACAGCTGTATAAACAGACGTGAACGCCGGTAAATCCCATACAGCTGTGCAAACAGACGTGAACGCCGGTAAATCGCATACAGCTGTGCAAACAGACGTGAACGCCGGTAAATCACATACAGATGTGCAAACAGACGTGAACGCCAGTAAATCACATACAGCTGTATAAACAGACGTGAACGCCGGTAAATCGCATACAGCTGTGCAAACAGAAGTGAACGCCGGTAAATCACATACAGCTGTACAAACAGATGTGAACGCCGGTAAATCGCATACAGCTGTGCAAACAGATGTGAACGCCAGTAAATCGCAGTTTATCGTTTGTGATTAACATTAAATTCTCCTGAAGGTCTTCTGCAAATAGAAAATTAAAACTATTTCGTATTCATCTATATATATATTTGTCATTTACATTGCAAGCAACTACAGACGGATATGTAGTCCAGTGGTATCACGCCGGACTGGTAATCCAGGGATCGCATGTTCGATCCCCCGTCTGACCCTAATAATATTAACAGTCTTTCAGATGGGACGTTAAACCGAGGTCTCGTGTCGGTGCTTTACATCGTGCACGTAAAAGAACCAGATGAGACTCTGGAATGGGTCTCTGTCATGCACTATCCTCCAAAATCTAAAATGACTATCTCTTCAGGAGGCGTCGCTCATATGGGCAACCGGTAGCGACGATAAATAAACGTAAAACACATTGCAAGCAAACTTAGTGGAAGTCGTGATATACAGTGGATGCGCGTTCGGTTCATGTGCGAAAGATCCGGAGTTCGAACACCGCTAGAGCCGTTACGATTGTGCCCTTAGGCAAGGCATTTAAATTCCACGTTGCCTCCTATCTCCCTCGTAGCGATGTATTCCATCAGCAATGAGTCTCGAGAGTGATTAATATAAGTTGTAAGAACATGTTTCGCAATCGACAGACAGACAGACAGACAGTTTATTTATGTCTCACTTTTATACAAAGTTAAATATATAAAACATCTAAAATGCATAAAACTAGTAAAAACGTATGATAGACAACGGTTATTAAAACATATAATATAGCTATTCACATTCCAGTCATAAATAGCAAATGTTAGATTAAAGCGACTTTGTATCGCAAAAAGCAAATCATTTGAACAGTAAATATGTTGATTGCCGGAGGTCGCGAACAAATTAAGGTCTACATTTATTATAGCCACACAATCTATTAGTTTAAGGAATGAATCGCTGGTTAAGAGTGTCCATCCGGGTGTAAATTACATTGGGCGTGTTTAAAGTTAGCGTGGATGCCGAAAACCCGCGAGTCATTACTTATATTTACATTAATTATGCTTTTCAATGACACAAAGAAAATATAGCACACTTTTAAATTAAAAATGTTTTAGTGCAGATTTGCAACTTACCGTCTGCCGGAACAGGTAAATAGATCATCCATGGAACAGCGTAAGCTGTATAAGACACGCCTTTTCTCGCGACGAACGCTGCCTAGTACTGCGAATGCCTCAACACACAGCGGTGTGGTGCAAGTGATTTGAAATCAACAATATTAACCATTCAGCCACTGTGACCCCAATCAAGTGTGGTACACGTTCGTGTATGCGTGTGCGTATTTAATCGAAGTATCTGTATACCGATATACTTAGAGGTTATTACGTGGCTAATTTCATATCAGCATAGGTATCGGGTGACCCGAGGTAACTTGATATCAGCTGGAGATACCAAGTTACCTTTGGTTGATACCTAGGCTGATATGAAACTAGCCACGTAATAATGTCTTTATTACTTTGATCTGAATTTGAACATATATAATCGAAATCATGTTCTCTGTTATCCATTTATCAGATATAAATCTCAATTACTGAATTAGATACACGATATATGTCAAATACACTACGGAAGTAAACAAACCAGCACCGAGTGCGCATGCGTTTTTTTATTATCAGGAACTAGTTATGATACGGCTTTTTCTGGTTTGAGACGGTTTGTGACCGTATCAAACCAGCAAACGTAATCTCAGATTGGAAAACCTAGGTGGTAGACAGTATTGTGGTAGGCAAATAACGGCAAAAATAACCTAAAATACATGCAATTAATTCTCCCTTTAAAGAAAGTCATAGTTATTATTCTTATTATACAGTAAGGAGGAGCGAAGAATAGAATGTATTATTTGCCACGTCGTGACCTAGGCACAGCTCACAGCAGGAATATGGTTCAAGGACTTCGCTGACGGAAGCCGCACCATCGAAATCGCGTGACTCTATACATTTACATTATAGAATACCCTACTACTAACTTCCCTACTTGGCGAGACAGCAACACTTACTGCTTTTTTTCCTTTTAACTGGCTCCTTCAATGGGACGGATCTCCTTCAAAGAAAGACGGTGGGACGCAGACTTCTTGATGGCGTGAGGACCCCAGCGATGAAACCGGAACCATTATTGCTGCTGTGAGCTGACAAATCGTGGAGGATGTGGCCCTACAAGGGACCCCTTCGAAAGATGATACACTCTGAGAAGAACGAAGATGCCTTTCCAGCTGTTCACATAAACAACGTAGATCACTACATAAACTATTTAGAGAAACCAGTCGCCCAAATGCCTCGGCGGAGGCGACTTTAAAGAAAAATATATCGTTCGTTCTTCATCCAGTTAAACCGGACTAACACAACAACCGGGTGTAAATAAAAATGATGCGTGACAAACACGTTGCATCAAGCAGCCATTTTGACGCACATATGAAAACTACTTCAGGTAATAAAAGAAAGAATACAGACGGATCTGTAGTCCAGTGGTAACACGCTGGACTGGTAATCCATGGATCGCAGGTTCGATCCCCCGTCTGACCCTAATCAAATTAATAGTCTTTAAGATGGGACTTTAAATCGAGGTCTCGTGTCGGTGCTGTACACCGTGCACGTAAAAACCACAGAGGAGACTCTGGAATGGGTCTCTGTCTGTATCATTGTACTATCGTCCAAAAATCTAAAATGACTAATATCTTCAGGAGACGTCGCTCATATGGGCAACCGGTAGCGACGATAAATAAACGTAAAACACATACACAAAAGAAAGCAGTTGCCATCTTAAATTATGTCACCAATTTCCAATTTCACTATTTCATTAGATGCTGCATGTGGCAATCAGGGTCATATGAAACACTGTTAATTTACATGACCATCACATAATAAAGAGATACAAATCATGGACGTAAAATCAAATTCGAAATTAAAAGAAAACGGTGGCCATCTTGGTTTAGGCCGTCATATTGCTTAACACAGTTATCATTCAAGTATCATATAAATACAAATCACAGATAACACTGAAACAGACATCCAAAAGCAAATAATGCCATGAAAGCTAAACCTTCTCAAACAAGGAACGAAATGGCGGCCATCTTGGATTAGACAGCCATATTGGTTGATACAGTAGGAATTTCAGATGGTAAACAGAATCTGATCAGAGTGTATAATGTGTTGTGCTGAAACAGATATAATTATGTTAAACATGATATGAAAACAAACCCACATAAGAAAATGAAATGAAAATGAAAAGAAAAATGGCAGCCATCTTGGAGTTGGCCGCCGAATAGGTTTCGAGCGGAATATGAAGCACTACCTTATAACAACCGTGTGTACCAAGTTTAATACTTGTACTCCAATATGCACTATTTTAAGAGTATAATTTTTCTTATGGGATTAATATGCTTGGCTAAATACTTAAAGCGTCAGGTCAACATAAATCATGTTTTAGGTTAAGGGGAGACAACAACAACACCATATATTTGTGTAAACTTAACGTATTTCATCCCTTCCAAAAATTCCAACTATTTTAGAGTTTCATATTGTTAAATCTCCAATGTTGTTCCCTACGCATAGGGGCATCTACCTATTGTAATACAAACTGGCATCCGCCATGCGATGACATACATGTTGTTCCCTGCGCATATGGGCATATACCTATTGTAATACAAGCTGGCATCCACCATGCGATGACATACATGTTGTTCCCTGCGCATAGGGACATCTACCTATTGTAATACAAACTGGCATCCGCCATGCTTTGACATACATGACACACTGTCAGAATTCCCGGAATACGTTCGCGACATAAGTCCAACAAGTGGAAGGCGTGATAGCTCAGTTTTAGGGCGTTCGCTGCAGGCTCATAGCCGTTACGATTGTGCACTTAGCTAAGGCATTTAAATTCCATATTGCTTCGTCTCTCTCTCTCTCTCTCTCTCTCTCTCTCTCTCTCTCTCTCTCTCTCTCTCTCTCTCTCTCTCTCTCTCTCTCTCTCTCTCGTGGCGATGGATTCCATCAGGAATGATGTCTCGAGAGTGATTATATAAGGTTTTGTAACTTGTTTCGCAATCGAGCTAAAATAAATTTCTATCAACTTAAAACTAACAACGTGTCAGTTTTTAAAACATGCGGTAGTCTCAGAGACAGTTATTACATTCGTTAATTTGAGCAAGGAACTAAGTACAATGGATGAAATGGTGAACATTTATGTTCGTTTTACGTTTTTATGTGTGTGTTACCTGACGCACCTACAGCTTGGGTCGTCATACTTCAAATCTTCAATTATTATTGATGGAGAAAGACACCGATCATTGTAGGAACGGGCGGACACCCGAGTAGAACCACCGACCTAGTTTCGGATGAAACCTGTGGGCCTATATATCTAGTGTGTTATGGACACATATCCTCTACATGTATATAATGCTTTGTATATTCCGTGCATCACGGACACATATCTTCTACATGTATATACATGTAATGCATTGGATGTCGCGTGCTGCACGGACACATATCCTCTACATGTATATGCATGTAATGCATTGAATGTCGCGTGCTGCACGGACACATATCTTCTATATGCATATACATGTAATGCATTGAATGACCCGTGCTGCACGGACACATATCCTCTACATGTATATACATGTAATGCACAGAATGTCGCGTGCTGCACGGACACATATCTTCTACATGTATATACATGTAATGTATTGAATGTCCCGAGCTGCACGGACACATATCCTCTACATGTATATAATGATGTGTATATTCCGTGCATCACGAGCAAAGATCTTCTACATGTATATACATGTAATGCATTGAATGTCCCGTGCTGCACGGACACATACCTCTACATGTATATACATGTAATGCATTGAATGTCCCGTGCTACACGGACACATATCCTCTACATGTACATACATGTAATTCATTGAATGTCCCGTGCTGCACGGACACATATCCTCTACATGTATATACATGTAATGTAGTGAATGCCCCGTGCTTCACGGACACATATCCTCTACATGTATATAATGCTTGTATATTCCGTGCATCACGTGCAAATATGTTCTACATGTATATACATGTAATGTAGTGAATGCCCCGTGCTGCACGGGCACATATCCTCTACATGTATATAATGCTTGTATATTCCGTGCATCACGTGCAAATATTTTCAACATGTATATACATGTAATGTAGTGAATGCCCCGTGCTGCACGGGCACATATCCTCTACATGTATATAATGCTTTGTATATTCCGTGCATCACGGACAAATATCTCGTGAGATAATGTGTTCTGTCATTGATACACAGATAGTGAGATCATGTGTTCTGCCAATGATACACAGATAGTGAGATCATGTGTTCTGCCATATATACACAGATAGTGAGATCATGTGTTCCGTCATTGATACAATGACAGTGAGATCATGTGTTCAAGTGAGATCATGTGTTCTGCCATTGCTTGATACACATATAGTGAGATCATGTGTTCTGCCATTGATACACATATAGTGAGATCATGTATTCTGCCATTGATACACAGATAGTGAGATCATGTGTTCTGTCATTGATACACAGATAGTGAGATCATGTGTTCTGCCATTACTTGATACACAGATAGTGAGATCATGTGTTCGGCCATTGATACACATATAGTGAGATCATGTGTTCTGTCATTGATACACATATAGTGAGATCATGTGTTCTGTCATTGATACACAGATAGTGAGATCATGTGTTCTGCCATTGATACACATATAGTGAGATCATGTGTTCTGTCATTGATACACATATAGTGGATCATGTGTTCGGCCATTGCTTGATACACATATAGTGAGATCATGTGTTCTGCCATTGCTTGATACACATATAGTGAGATCATGTGTTCTGCCATTGATACACAGCTAGTGAGATCATGTGTTCTGCCATTGATTGATACACATATAGTGAGATAATGTGTTCTGCCATTGATACACAGATAGTGAGATCATGTGTTCTGCCATTGATTGATACACATATAGTGAGATCATGTGTTCTGCCATTGATTGATACACATATAGTGAGATCATGTGTTCGGCCATTCATACACAGCTAGTGAGATCATGTGTTCTGCCATTGATACACAGATAGTGAGATCATGTGTTCTGCCATTGATTGATACACATATAGTGAGATCATGTGTTCTGCCATTGATACACAGCTAGTGAGATCATGTGTTCTGCCATTGATACACATATAGTGAGATCATGTGTTCTGCCATTGATACACATATAGTGAGATCATGTGTTCTGCCATTGATACACAGATAGTGAGATCATGTGTTCTGCCATTGATACATATATAGTGAGATCATGTGTTCCGTCATTGATACACAGCTAGTGAGATCATGTGTTCTGCCATTGGTACACAGCTAGTGAGATCATGTGTTCTGCCATTGATGCACAGCTAGTGAGATCAGGTGTTCGGCCATTGATTCACAGATAGTGAGATCATGTGTTCTGCCATTGATACACCTATAGTGAGATCATGTGTTCTGCCATATATACACATATAGTGAGATCATGTGTTCGGCCATTGATACACAGATAGTGAGATCATGTGTTCTGTCATTGATACACATATAGTGAGATCATGTGTTCTGCATTGCTTGATACACATATAGTGAGATCATGTGTTCTGCCATTGATACACATATAGTGAGATCATGTGTTCTGCCATTGATACACATATAGTGAGATCATGTGTTCTGCCATTGCTTGATACACATATAGTGAGATCATGTGTTCGGCCATTGCTTGATACACAGATAGTGAGATCATGTGTTCGGCCATTGCTTGATACACATATAGTGAGATCATGTGTTCGGCCATTGCTTGATACACATATAGTAAGATCATGTGTTCGGCCATTGCTTGATACACATATAGTGAGATAATGTGTTCGGCCATTGATACACATATAGTGAGATCATGTGTTCTGCCATTGATACACAGATAGTGAGATCATGTGTTCTGCCATTGATACACAGATAGTGAGATCATGTGTTCTGTCATTGATACACAGATAGTGAGATCATGTGTTCTGCCATTGATACACATATAGTGAGATCATGTGTTCGGCCATTGGTACACAGATAGTGTGATCATGTGTTCTGTCATTGATACACATATAGTGAGATCATGTGTTCTGCCATTGATACACATATAGTGAGATCATGTGTTCTGCCATTGATACACAGATAGTGAGATCATGTGTTCTGCCATTGATACACATATAGTGAGATCATGTGTTCGGCCATTGATACACAGATAGTGAGATCATGTGTTCTGCCATTGATACACATATAGTGAGATCATGTGTTCTGCCATTGCTTGATACACATATAGTGAGATCATGTGTTCTGCCATTGCTTGATACACATATAGTGAGATCATGTTTTCTGCCATTGCTTGATACACATATAGTGAGATCATGTGTTCTGCCATTGCTTGATACACATATAGTGAGATAATGTGTTCGGCCATTGATACACAGATAGTGAGATCATGTGTTCTGCCATTGATACACATATAGTGAGATCATGTGTTCGGCCATTGATACACATATAGTGGATCATGTGTTCGGCCATTGCTTGATACACATATAGTGAGATCATGTGTTCGGCCATTGATACACATAGAGTGGATCATGTGTTCTGCCATTGCTTGATACACATATAGTGAGATCATGTGTTCGGCCATTGATACAAAGATAGAGAGATCATGTGTTCGGCCATTGCTTGATACACATATAGTGAGATCATGTGTTCGGCTATTGATACACATATAGTGAGATCATGTGTTCGGCCATTGATACACAGATAGTGAGATCATGTGTTCGGCCATTGATACACAGATAGTGAGATCATGTGTTCTGCCATTGATACACATATAGTGAGATCATGTCTTCTGCCATTGATACACAGATAGTGAGATCATGTGTTCTGCGATTGATACACAGATAGTGAGATCATGTGTTCGGCCATTGATACACAGATAGTGAGATCATGTGTTCTGCCATTGATACACAGATAGTGAGATCATTTGTTCTGCCATTGATACATATATAGTGAGATCATGTGTTCTGTCATTGATACACATATAGTGAGATCATGTGTTCTGCCATTGATACACAGATAGTGAGATCATGTGTTCGGCCATTGCTTGATACACATATAGTGAGATCATGTGTTCAAGTGAGATCATGTGTTCTGCCATTGATACACAGATAGTGAGATCATGTGTTTGGCCATTGATACACATATAGTGAGATCATGTGTTCTGTCATTGATACACAGATAGTGAGATCATGTGTTCTGTCATTGCTTGATACACAGATAGTGAGATCATGTGTTCGGCCATTGCTTGATACACATAGAGTGAGATCATGTTCTGCCATTGATACACATATAGTGAGATCATGTGTTCTGCCATTGATACACAGATAGTGAGATCATGTGTTCTGCCATTGATACACATATAGTGAGATCATGTGTTCGGCCATTGATACACATATAGTGGATCATGTGTTCGGCCATTGCTTGATACACATATAGTGAGATCATGTGTTCGGCCATTGATACACATATAGTGGATCATGTGTTCTGCCATTGCTTGATACACAGATAGTGAGATCATGTGTTCGGCCTTTGCTTGATACACATATAGTGAGATCATGTGTTCTGCCATTGCTTCATACACATATATAGTGAGATCATGTGTTCGGCCATTGATACATATATAGTGAGATCATGTGTTCTGTCATTGATACACATATAGTGAGATCATGTGTTCTGCCATTGATACACAGATAGTGAGATCATGTGTTCGGCCATTGATACACATATAGTGAGATCATGTGTTCGGCCATTGATACACAGATAGTGAGATCATGTGTTCTGCCATTGATACACAGATAGTGAGATCATGTGTTCTGTCATTGATACACAGATAGTGAGATCATGTCTTCTGCCATTGATACACAGATAGTGAGATCATGTGTTCTGCGATTGATACACAGATATTGAGATCATGTGTTCTGCCATTGATACACAGATAGTGAGATCATGTGTTCTGCCATTGATGCACAGCTAGTGAGATCATGTGTTAGGCCATTGATCCACATATAGTGAGATCATGTGTTCTGCCATTGATGCACAGCTAGTGAGATCATGTGTTAGGCCATTGATACACAGATAGTGAGATAATGTGTTCGGCCATTGATACACAGATAGTGAGATCATGTGTTCTGCCATATATACACATATAGTGAGAGCATGTGTTCTGTCATTGATACACAGATAGTGAGATCATGTGTTCGGCCATTGATACACAGATAGTGAGATCATGTGTTCTGTCATTGATACACAGATAGTGAGATCATGTGTTCTGCCATTGCTTGATACACAATTAGTGAGATCATGTGTTCTGCCATTGATACACATATAGTGAGATCATGTGTTCTGCCATTGATACACATATAGTGAGATCATGTGTTCGGCCATTGCTTGATACACATATAGTGAGATCATGTGTTCTGCCATTGATGCACATATAGTGGATCATGTGTTCGGCCATTGCTTGATACACATATAGTGAGATCATGTGTTCTGCCATTAATACACATATAGTGAGATCATGTGTTCGGCCATTGATACACATATAGTGAGATCATGTGTTCGGCCATTGCTTGATACACATATAGTGAGATCATGTGTTCGGCCATTGATACACATATAGTGAGATCATGTGTTCGGCCATTGATACACATATAGTGAGATCATGTGTTCTGCCATTGATACACATATAGTGAGATAATGTGTTCGGCCATTGATACACATATAGTGAGATCATGTGTTCGGCCATTGATACACAGATAGTGAGATCATATGTTCTGCCATTGATACACAGATAGTGAGATCATGTGTTCTACCATATATACACAGATAGTGAGATCATGTGTTCCGTCATTGATACACAGATAGTGAGATCATGTGTTCAAGTGAGATCATGTGTTCGGCCATTGATACACAGATAGTGAGATCATGTGTTCTGTCATTGATACACAGATAGTGAGATCATATGTTCTGCCATTGCTTGATACACATATAGTGAGATTATGTGTTCGGCCATTGCTTGATACACAGATAGTGAGATCATGTGTTCGGCCATTGCTTGATACACATATAGTGAGATCATGTGTTCTGCCATTGATACACATATAGTGAGATCATGTGTTCTGCCATTGATACACAAATAGTGAGATCATGTGTTCTGCCATTGATACACATATAGTGAGATCATGTGTTCGACCATTGGTACACAGATAGTGAGATCATGTGTTCTGTCATTGATACACATATAGTGAGATCATGTGTTCTGCCATTGATACACATATAGTGAGATCATGTGTTCTGCCATTGATACACAGATAGTGAGATAATGTGTTCTGCCATTGATACACAGATAGTGAGATAATGTGTTCTGCCATTGATACACATATAGTGAGATCATGTGTTCGGCCATTGATACACATATAGTGAGATAATGTGTTCTGCCATTGATACACATATAGTGAGATCATGTGTTCTGCCATTGATACACAGATAGTGAGATCATGTGTTCTGCCATTGATACACATATAGTGAGATCATGTGTTCTGCCATTGCTTGATACACATATAGTGAGATCATGTGTTCTGCCATTGCTTGATACACATATAGTGAGATCATGTGTTCTGCCATTGCTTAATACACATATAGTGAGATCATGTGTTCTGCCATTGCTTGATACACATATAGTGAGATAATGTGTTCGGCCATTGATACACAGATAGTGAGATCATGTGTTCTGCCATTGATACACATATAGTGAGATCATGTGTTCGGCCATTGATACACATATAGTGGATCATGTGTTCGGCCATTGCTTGATACACATATAGTGAGATCATGTGTTCGGCCATTGATACACATATAGTGGATCATGTGTTCTGCCATTGCTTGATACACATATAGTGAGATCATGTGTTAGGCCATTGATACACAGATAGTGAGATCATGTGTTCGGCCTTTGCTTGATACACATATAGTGAGATCATGTGTTCTGCCATTGCTTGATACACATATAGTGAGATCATGTGTTCGGCCATTGCTTGATACACATTTAGTGAGATCATGTGTTCTGCCATTGCTTGATACACATATAGTGAGATCATGTGTTTGGCCATTGATACCCAGATAGTGAGATCATGTGTTCTGCCATATATACACAGATAGTGAGATCATGTGTTCCGTCATTGATACATAGATAGTGAGATCATGTGTTCAAGTGAGATCATGTGTTCGGCCATTGATACACAGATAGTGAGATCATGTGTTCTGTCATTGATACACAGATAGTGAGATCATATGTTCTGCCATTGCTTGATACACATATAGTGAGATTATGTGTTCGGCCATTGCTTGATACACAGATAGTGAGATCATGTGTTCGGCCATTGCTTGATACACATATAGTGAGATCATGTGTTCTGCCATTGATACACATATAGTGAGATCATGTGTTCTGCCATTGATACACAAATAGTGAGATCATGTGTTCGGCCATTGATACACAGATAGTGAGATCATGTGTTCTGCCATATATACACATATAGTGAGATCATGTGTTCTGTCATTGATACACAGATAGTGAGATCATGTGTTCTGCCATATATACACAGATAGTGAGATCATGTGTTCCGTCATTGATACACAGATAGTGAGATCATGTGTTCAAGTGAGATCATGTGTTCGGCCATTGATACACAGATAGTGAGATCATGTGTTCTGTCATTGATACACAGATAGTGAGATCATATGTTCTGCCATTGCTTGATACACATATAGTGAGATCATGTGTTCGGCCATTGCTTGATACACAGATAGTGAGATCATGTGTTCGGCCATTGCTTGATACACATATAGTGAGATCATGTGTTCGGCCATTGATACACAGATAGTGAGATCATGTGTTCGGCCATTGATACACAGATAGTGAGATCATGTGTTCGGCCATTGATACACATATAGTGAGATCATGTGTTCTGCCATATATACACATATAGTGAGATCATGTGTTCGGCCATTGATACACAGATAGTGAGATCATGTGTTCTGTCATTGATACACATATAGTGAGATCATGTGTTCTGCCATTGCTTGATACACATATAGTGAGATCATGTGTTCTGCCATTGATACACATATAGTGAGATCATGTGTTCTGCCATTGATACACATATAGTGAGATCATGTGTTCTGCCATTGCTTGATACACATATAGTGAGATCATGTGTTCGGCCATTGCTTGATACACAGATAGTGAGATCATGTGTTCGGCCATTGCTTGATACACATATAGTGAGATCATGTGTTCGGCCATTGCTTGAAACACATATAGTAAGATCATGTGTTCGGCCATTGCTTGATACACATATAGTGAGATAATGTGTTCGGCCATTGATACACATATAGTGAGATCATGTGTTCTGCCATTGATACACAGATAGTGAGATCATGTGTTCTGCCATTGATACACATATAGTGAGATCATGTGTTCAGCCATTGGTACACAGATAGTGAGATCATGTGTTCTGTCATTGATACACATATAGTGAGATCATGTGTTCTGCCATTGATACACATATAGTGAGATCATGTGTTCTGCCATTGATATACAGATAGTGAGATCATGTGTTCTGCCATTGATACACATATAGTGAGATCATGTGTTCGGCCATTGATACACAGATAGTGAGATCATGTGTTCTGCCATTGATACACATATAGTGAGATCATGTGTTCTGCCATTGCTTGATACACATATAGTGAGATCATGTGTTCTGCCATTGCTTGATACACATATAGTGAGATCATGTTTTCTGCCATTGCTTGATACACATATAGTGAGATCATGTGTTCTGCCATTGCTTGATACACATATAGTGAGATAATGTGTTCGGCCATTGATACACAGATAGTGAGATCATGTGTTCTGCCATTGATACACAATAGTGAGATCATGTGTTCGCCATTGATACACATATAGTGGATCATGTGTTCGGCCATTGATACACATATAGTGAGATCATGTGTTCGGCCATTGATACACATATAGTGGATCATGTGTTCTGCCATTGATACACATATAGTGAGATCATGTGTTCTGCCATTGATACACATATAGTGAGATCATGTGTTCGGCCATTGCTTGATACACATATAGTGAGATCATGTGTTCTGCCATTGATACACATATAGTGGATCATGTGTTCGGCCATTGCGATACACATATAGTGAGATCATGTGTTCTGCCATTGATACACATATAGTGAGATCATGTGTTCGGCCATTGATACACATATAGTGAGATCATGTGTTCTGCCATTGTTGATACACATATAGTGAGATCATGTGTTCTGCCATTGATACACAGATAGTGAGATCATGTGTTCGGCCATTGATACACATATAGTGAGATCATGTGTTCTGCCATTGATACACATATAGTGAGATCATGTGTTCGGCCATTGATACACATATAGTGAGATCATGTGTTCGGCCATTGATACACAGATAGTGAGATCATGTGTTCTGCCATTGATACACATATAGTGAGATCATGTGTTCTGTCATTGATACACAGATAGTGAGATCATGTGTTCTGCCATTGATACACAGATAGTGAGATCATGTGTTCTGCCATTGATACACAGATAGTGAGATCATGTGTTCGTGGCCATTGATACACAGATAGTGAGATCATGTGTTCTGTCATTGATACACAGATAGTGAGATCATGTGTTCTGCCATTGATACACAGATAGTGAGATCATGTGTTCTGCCATTGATACACAGATAGTGAGATCATGTGTTCGGCCATTGCTTGATACACATATAGTGAGATCATGTGTTCTGCCATTGATACACAATAGTGAGATCATGTGTTCTGCCATTGATACACAATAGTGAGATCATGTGTTCTGCCATTGATACACTATAGTGAGATCATGTGTTCGCCATTGATACACATATAGTGAGATCATGTGTTCTGTCATTGATACACATATAGTGAGATCATGTGTTCTGCCATTGATACACATATAGTGAGATCATGTGTTCTGCCATTGATACACAGATAGTGAGATCATGTGTTCTGCCATTGATACACAGATAGTGAGATCATGTGTTCTGCCATTGATACACATATAGTGAGATCATGTGTTCTGCCATTGATACACATATAGTGAGATAATGTGTTCTGCCATTGATACACATATAGTGAGATCATGTGTTCTGCCATTGATACACAGATAGTGAGATCATGTGTTCTGCCATTGATACACATATAGTGAGATCATGTGTTCTGCCATTGATACACATATAGTGAGATCATGTGTTCTGCCATTGCTTGATACACATATAGTGAGATCATGTGTTCTGCCATTGCTTGATACACATATAGTGAGATCATGTGTTCTGCCATTGCTTGATACACATATAGTGAGATCATGTGTTCGGCCATTGATACACAGATAGTGAGATCATGTGTTCTGCCATTGATACACATATAGTGAGATCATGTGTTCTGCCATTGATACACATATAGTGGATCATGTGTTCGGCCATTGCTTGATACACATATAGTGAGATCATGTGTTCGGCCATTGATACACATATAGTGGATCATGTGTTCTGCCATTGCTTGATACACATATAGTGAGATCATGTGTTATGCCATTGATACACAGATAGTGAGATCATGTGTTCGGCCTTTGCTTGATACACATATAGTGAGATCATGTGTTCTGCCATTGTGATACACATATAGTGAGATCATGTGTTCGGCCATTGCTTGATACACATTTAGTGAGATCATGTGTTCTGCCATTGCTTGATACACATATAGTGAGATCATGTGTTTGGCCATTGATACCCAGATAGTGAGATCATGTGTTCTGCCATATATACACAGATAGTGAGATCATGTGTTCCGTCATTGATACATAGATAGTGAGATCATGTGTTCAAGTGAGATCATGTGTTCGGCCATTGATACACAGATAGTGAGATCATGTGTTCTGTCATTGATACACAGATAGTGAGATCATGTGTTCTGCCATTGCTTGATACACATATAGTGAGATTATGTGTTCTGCCATTGATACACAGATAGTGAGATCATGTGTTCGGCCATTGCTTGATACACATATAGTGAGATCATGTGTTCTGCCATTGATACACATATAGTGAGATCATGTGTTCTGCCATTGATACACAAATAGTGAGATCATGTGTTCGGCCATTGATACACAGATAGTGAGATCATGTGTTCTGCCATTGATACACATATAGTGAGATCATGTGTTCTGTCATTGATACACAGATAGTGAGATCATGTGTTCTGCCATTTATACACAGATAGTGAGATCATGTGTTCCGTCATTGATACACAGATAGTGAGATCATGTGTTCAAGTGAGATCATGTGTTCGGCCATTGATACACAGATAGTGAGATCATGTGTTCTGTCATTGATACACAGATAGTGAGATCATGTGTTCTGCCATTGATACACATATAGTGAGATCATGTGTTCGGCCATTGCTTGATACACAGATAGTGAGATCATGTGTTCGGCCATTGCTTGATACACATATAGTGAGATCATGTGTTCGGCCATTGATACACAGATAGTGAGATCATGTGTTCGGCCATTGATACACAGATAGTGAGATCATGTGTTCTGCCATTGATACACATATAGTGAGATCATGTGTTCTGCCATTTATACACATATAGTGAGATCATGTGTTCTGCCATTGATACACAGATAGTGAGATCATGTGTTCTGTCATTGATACACATATAGTGAGATCATGTGTTCTGCCATTGGATACACATATAGTGAGATCATGTGTTCTGCCATTGATACACATATAGTGAGATCATGTGTTCTGCCATTGATACACAGATAGTGAGATCATGTGTTCTGCCATTGCTTGATACACATATAGTGAGATCATGTGTTCGGCCATTGCTTGATACACAGATAGTGAGATCATGTGTTCGGCCATTGCTTGATACACATATAGTGAGATCATGTGTTCGGCCATTGCTTGATACACATATAGTGAGATCATGTGTTCTGCCATTGCTTGATACACATATAGTGAGATCATGTGTTCTGCCATTGATACACATATAGTGAGATCATGTGTTCTGCCATTGATACACAGATAGTGAGATCATGTGTTCTGCCATTGATACACATATAGTGAGATCATGTGTTCTGCCATTGGTACACAGATAGTGAGATCATGTGTTCTGTCATTGATACACATATAGTGAGATCATGTGTTCTGCCATTGATACACATATAGTGAGATCATGTGTTCTGCCATTGATACACAGATAGTGAGATCATGTGTTCTGCCATTGATACACATATAGTGAGATCATGTGTTCGGCCATTGATACACAGATAGTGAGATCATGTGTTCTGCCATTGATACACATATAGTGAGATCATGTGTTCTGCCATTGCTTGATACACATATAGTGAGATCATGTGTTCTGCCATTGTTGATACACATATAGTGAGATCATGTGTTCTGCCATTGCTTGATACACATATAGTGAGATCATGTGTTCTGCCATTGCTTGATACACATATAGTGAGATCATGTGTTCGGCCATTGATACACAGATAGTGAGATCATGTGTTCTGCCATTGATACACATATAGTGAGATCATGTGTTCGGCCATTGATACACATATAGTGGATCATGTGTTCGGCCATTGCTTGATACACATATAGTGAGATCATGTGTTCGGCCATTGATACACATATAGTGGATCATGTGTTCTGCCATTGCTTGATACACATATAGTGAGATCATGTGTTCGGCCATTGATACACAGATAGTGAGATCATGTGTTCGGCCATTGCTTGATACACATATAGTGAGATCATGTGTTCGGCCATTGATACACATATAGTGAGATCATGTGTTCGGCCATTGATACACAGATAGTGAGATCATGTGTTCGGCCATTGATACACAGATAGTGAGATCATGTGTTCTGCCATTGATACACATATAGTGAGATCATGTCTTCTGCCATTGATACACAGATAGTGAGATCATGTGTTCTGCGATTGATACACAGATAGTGAGATCATGTGTTCGGCCATTGATACACATAGTGAGATCATGTGTTCTGCCATTGATACACAGATAGTGAGATCATGTGTTCTGCCATTGATACATATATAGTGAGATCATGTGTTCTGTCATTGATACACAGATAGTGAGATCATGTGTTCTGCCATTGATACACAGATAGTGAGATCATGTGTTCGGCCATTGCTTGATACACATATAGTGAGATCATGTGTTCAAGTGAGATCATGTGTTCTGCCATGATACACATAGTGAGATCATGTGTTTTGTCATTGATACACAGATAGTGAGATCATGTGTTCTGTCATTGATACACAATAGTGAGATCATGTGTTCTGCATTGATACACAGATAGTGAGATCATGTGTTCGGCCATTGATACACAGATAGTGAGATCATGTTCTGCCTTGATACACTATAGTGAGATCATGTGTTCTGCCATTGATACACAGATAGTGAGATCATGTGTTCTGCATTGATACACATATAGTGAGATCATGTGTTCGGCCATTGATACACATATAGTGGATCATGTGTTCGGCCATTGCTTGATACACATATAGTGAGATCATGTGTTCGGCCATTGATACACATATAGTGGATCATGTGTTCTGCCATTGCTTGATACACAGATAGTGAGATCATGTGTTCGGCCTTTGCTTGATACACATATAGTGAGATCATGTGTTCTGCCATTGCTTGATACACATATAGTGAGATCATGTGTTCGGCCATTGATACACATATAGTGAGATCATGTGTTCTGTCATTGTTATACACATATAGTGAGATCATGTGTTCTGCCATTGATACACAGATAGTGAGATCATGTGTTCTGCCATTGATACACATATAGTGAGATCATGTGTTCGGCCATTGATACACAGATAGTGAGATCATGTGTTCTGCCATTGATACACAGATAGTGAGATCATGTGTTCTGTCATTGATAAAGATAGTGAGATCATGTGTTCTGCCATTGTCATTGATACACAGATAGTGAGATCATGTGTTCTGCCATTGATACACAGATAGTGAGATCATGTGTTCTGCGATTGATAACAGATAGTGAGATCATGTGTTCTGATTGATAAACAGATAGTGAGATCATGTGTTCTGCCATTGATACACAGATAGTGAGATCATGTGTTCGCGATAGTGAGATCATGTGTTTGCATTATACACATATAGTGAGATCATGTGTTCTGTCATTGATACACAGATAGTGAGATCATGTGTTCTGCCATTGATACACAGATAGTGAGATCATGTGTTCTGTCATTGATACACAGATAGTGAGATCATGTGTTCTGCCATTGATACACAATAGTGAGATCATGTGTTGTTGTTGTGAGATATGTGTTCATTGATACACAATAGTGAGATCATGTGTTCTGCCATTGATACACAGATAGTGAGATCATGTGTTCTGTCATTGATACACAGATAGTGAGATCATGTGTTCTGCCATTGATACACATATAGTGAGATCATGTGTTCGGCCATTGCTTGATACACAGATAGTGAGATCATGTGTTCGGCCATTGATACACAGATAGTGAGATCATTGTTCGGCCATTGATACACATATAGTGAGATCATGTGTTCTGCCATTGCTTGATACACATATAGTGAGATCATGTGTTCTGCCATTGATACACATATAGTGAGATCATGTGTTCTGCCATTGATACACAGATAGTGAGATCATGTGTTCTGCCATTGATACACATATAGTGAGATCATGTGTTCGGCCATTGATACACATATAGTGAGATCATGTTTTCTGCCATTGATACACAGATAGTGAGATCATGTGTTCTGCCATTGATACACATATAGTGAGATCATGTGTTCTGCCATTGATACACATATAGTGAGATCATGTGTTCTGCCATTGCTTGATACACATATAGTGAGATCATGTGTTCTGTCATTCCTTGATACACATATAGTGAGATAATGTGTTCTGCCATTGATACACAATAGTGAGATCATGTGTTCTGTCATTGATACACATATAGTGAGATCATGTGTTCTGCCATTGATACACAGATAGTGAGATCATGTGTTCTGCCATTGATGCACAGTAGTGAGATCATGTGTTCTGCCATTGATACACATATAGTGAGATCATGTGTTGGCCATTGATACACAGATAGTGAGATCATGTGTTCGGCCATTGATACACAGATAGTGAGATCATGTGTTCTGCCATTATACACATATAGTGAGAGCATGTGTTCTGTCATTGATATACAGATAGTGAGATCATGTGTTCGGCCATTGGTACACAGATAGTGAGATCATGTGTTCTGTCATTGATACACATATAGTGAGATCATGTGTTCTGCCATTGCTTGATACACATATAGTGAGATCATGTGTTCTGCCATTGATACACATATAGTGAGATCATGTGTTCGGCCATTGATACACATATAGTGAGATCATGTGTTCGGCCATTGCTTGATACACATATAGTGAGATCATGTGTTCTGCCATATATACACATATAGTGAGATCATGTGTTCGGCCATTGATACACATATAGTGAGATCATCTGTTCTGCCATTGATACACATATAGTGAGATCATGTGTTCGGCCATTGATACACATATAGTGAGATCATGTGTTCGGCCATTGATACACAGATAGTGAGATCATGTGTTCTGCCATATATACACATATAGTGAGATCATGTGTTCTGTCATTGATACACATATAGTGAGATCATGTGTTCTGCCATATATACACAGATAGTGAGATCATGTGTTCCGTCATTGATACACAGATAGTGAGATCATGTGTTCAAGTGAGATCATGTGTTCGGCCATTGACACACAGATATTGAGATCATGTGTTCTGTCATTGATACACAGATAGTGAGATCATATGTTCTGCCATTGCTTGATACACATATAGTGAGATTATGTGTTCGGCCATTGCTTGATACACAGATAGTGAGATCATGTGTTCGGCCATTGCTTGATACACATATAGTGAGATCATGTGTTCTGCCATTGATAAACATATAGTGAGATCATGTGTTCTGCCATTGATACACAAATAGTGAGATCATGTGTTCTGCCATTGATACACATATAGTGAGATCATGTGTTCTGCCATTGCTTGATACACATATAGTGAGATCATGTGTTCTGCCATTGCTGATACACATATAGTGAGATCATGTGTTCTGCCATTGGATACACATATAGTGAGATCATGTGTTCTGCCATTGTTGATACACATATAGTGAGATCATGTGTTCTGCCATTGATACACATATAGTGAGATCATGTGTTCTGCCATTGCTGATACACATATAGTGAGATCATGTGTTCTGCCATTGCTTGATACACATATAGTGAGATCATGTGTTCTGCCATTGCTTGATACACATATAGTGAGATCATGTGTTCTGCCATTGCTTGATACACATATAGTGAGATCATGTGTTCTGCCATTGCTTGATACACATATAGTGAGATCATGTGTTCTGCCATTGCTTGATACACATATAGTGAGATAATGTGTTCGGCCATTGATACACAGATAGTGAGATCATGTGTTCTGCCATTGATACACATATAGTGAGATCATGTGTTCGGCCATTGATACACATATAGTGGATCATGTGTTCGGCCATTGTTTGATACACATATAGTGAGATCATGTGTTCGGCCATTGATACACATATAGTGAATCATGTGTTCTGCCATTGCTTGATACACATATAGTGAGATCATGTGTTAGGCCATTGATACACAGATAGTGAGATCATGTGTTCGGCCTTTGCTTGATACACATATAGTGAGATCATGTGGTCTGCCATTGCTTGATACACATATAGTGAGATCATGTGTTCGGCCATTGCTTGATACACATTTAGTGAGATCATGTGTTCTGCCATTGCTTGATACACATATAGTGAGATCATGTGTTTGGCCATTGATACCCAGATAGTGAGATCATGTGTTCTGCCATATATACACAGATAGTGAGATCATGTGTTCCTTCATTGATACACAGATAGTGAGATCATGTGTTCAAGTGAGATCATGTGTTCGGCCATTGATACACAGATAGTGAGATCATGTGTTCTGTCATTGATACACAGATAGTGAGATCATATGTTCTGCCATTGCTTGATACACATATAGTGAGATTATGTGTTCGGCCATTGCTTGATACACAGATAGTGAGATCATGTTTTCGGCCATTGCTTGATACACATATAGTGAGATCATGTGTTCTGCCATTGATACACATATAGTGAGATCATGTGTTCTGCCATTGATACACAAATAGTGAGATCATGTGTTCTGCCATTGATACACATATAGTGAGATCATGTGTTCGGCCATTGGTACACAGATAGTGAGATCATGTGTTCTGTCATTGATACACATATAGTGAGATCATGTGTTCTGCCATTGATACACATATAGTGCGATCATGTGTTCTGCCATTGATACACAGATAGTGAGATAATGTGTTCTGCCATTGATACACATATAGTGAGATCATGTGTTCGGCCATTGATACACAGATAGTGAGATCATGTGTTCTGCCATTGATACACATATAGTGAGATCATGTGTTCTGCCATTGCTTGATACACATATAGTGAGATCATGTGTTCTGCCATTGCTTGATACACATATAGTGAGATCATATGTTCTGCCATTGCTTGATACACATATAGTGAGATCATTTGTTCTGCCATTGCTTGATACACACATAGTGAGATCATGTGTTCGGCCATTGATACACAGATAGTGAGATCATGTGTTCTGCCATTGATACACATATAGTGAGATCATGTGTTCGGCCATTGATACACATATAGTGGATCATGTGTTCGGCCATTGCTTGATACACATATAGTGAGATCATGTGTTCGGCCATTGATACACATATAGTGGATCATGTGTTCTGCCATTGCTTGATACACATATAGTGAGATCATGTGTTCGGCCATTGCTTGATACACATATAGTGAGATCATGTGTTCGGCCATTGCTTGATACACATATAGTGAGATCATGTGTTCTGCCATTTATACACATATAGTGAGATCATGTGTTCGGCCATTGATACACATATAGTGAGATCATGTGTTCTGCCATTGATACACATATAGTGAGATCATGTGTTCGGCCATTGATACACAGATAGTGAGATCATGTGTTCGGCCATTGATACACAGATAGTGAGATCATGTGTTCTGCCATTGATACACAGATAGTGAGATCATGTGTTCTGTCATTGATACACAGATAGTGAGATCATGTGTTCTGCCATTGATACACAGATAGTGAGATCATGTGTTCTGCCATTGATACACAGATAGTGAGATCATGTGTTCAAGTGAGATCATGTGTTCGGCCATTGATACAGAGATAGTGAGATCATGTATTCTGCCATTGATACACAGATAGTGAGAGCATGTGTTCTGCCATTGATACACATATAGTGAGATCATGTGTTCTGCCATTGATACACATATAGAGAGATCATGTGTTCTGCCATTGCTTGATACACATATAGTGAGATCATGTGTTCTACCATTGCTTGATACACATATAGTGAGATCATGTGTTCTGCCATTGCTTGATACACATATAGTGAGATAATGTGTTCGGCCATTGATACACAAATAGTGAGATCATGTGTTCTGCCATTGATACACATATAGTGAGATCATGTGTTCGGCCATTCATACACATATAGTGGATCATGTGTTCGGCCATTACTTGATACACATATAGTGAGATCATGTGTTCGGCCACTGATACACATATAGTGAGATCATGTGTTCGGCCATTGATACACATATAGTGGATCATGTGTTCTGCCATTGCTTGATACACATATAGTGAGATCATGTGTTCTGCCATTGATACACAGAATGTGAGATCATGTGTTCTGCCATTGATACACAGATAGTGAGATCATGTGTTCTGTCATTGATACACAGATAGTGAGATCATGTGTTCTGCCATTACTTGATACACAGATAGTGAGATCATGTGTTCTGCCATTGATACACAGATAGTGAGATCATGTGTTCTGTCATTGATACACAGATAGTGAGATCATGTGTTCTGTCATTGCTTGATACACAGATAGTGAGATCATGTGTTCTGCCATTGCTTGATACACATATAGTGAGATCATGTGTTCGGCCATTGCTTGATACACATATAGTAAGATCATGTGTTCTGCCATTGATACACATATAGTGAGATCATGTGTTCTGCCATTGATACACATATAGTGAGATCATGTGTTCGGCCATTGCTTGATACACATATAGTGAGATCATGTGTTCTGCCATTGATACACATATAGTGGATCATGTGTTCGGCCATTGCTTGATACACATATAGTGAGATCATGTGTTCTGCCATTGATACACGTATAGTGAGATCATGTGTTCTGCCATTGATACACAGATAGTGCGATCATGTGTTCGGCCATTGCTTGATACACATATAGTGAGATCATGTGTTCGGCCATTGATACACATATAGTGAGATCATGTGTTCTGCCATTGCTTGATACACATATAGTGAGATCATGTGTTCTGCCATTGATACACAGATAGTGAGATCATGTGTTCTGCCATATATACACATATAGTGAGATCATGTGTTCTGTCATTGATACACAGATAGTGAGATCATGTGTTCTGCCATATATACACATATAGTGAGATCATGTGTTCTGTCATTGATACACATATAGTGAGATCATGTGTTCCGTCATTGATACACAGATAGTGAGATCATGTGTTAAAGTGAGATCATGTGTTCGGCCATTGATACACAGATAGTGAGATCATGTGTTCTGCCATTGATACACAGATAGTGAGATCATGTGTTCTGCCATTTATACACAGATAGTGAGATCATGTGTTCTGCCATTGATACACAGATAGTGAGATCATGTGTTCTGCCATTGATACACATATAGTGAGATCATGTATTCGGCCATTGCTTGATACACATATAGTGAGATCATGTGTTCTGCCATTGATACACATATAGTGAGATCATGTGTTCGGCCATTGCTTGATACACATATAGTGAGATCATGTGTTCGGCCATTGCTTGATACACATATAGTGAGATCATGTGTTCTGCCATTGATACACATATAGTGGATCATGTGTTCGGCCATTGCTTGATACACATATAGTGAGATCATGTGTTCTGCCATTGATACACATATAGTGAGATCATGTGTTCTGCCATTGAAACACAGATAGTGCGATCATGTGTTCGGCCATTGCTTGATACACATATAGTGAGATCATGTGTTCGGCCATTGATACACATATAGTGAGATCATGTGTTCTGCCATTGCTTGATACACATATAGTGAGATCATGTGTTCTGCCATTGATACACAGATAGTGAGATCATGTGTTCTGCCATATATACACATATAGTGAGATCATGTGTTCTGTCATTGATACACAGATAGTGAGATCATGTGTTCTGCCATATATACACATATAGTGAGATCATGTGTTCTGTCATTGATACACATATAGTGAGATCATGTGTTCCGTCATTGATACACAGATAGTGAGATCATGTGTTCAAGTGAGATCATGTGTTCGGCCATTGATACACAGATAGTGAGATCATGTGTTCTGCCATTGATACACAGATAGTGAGATCATGTGTTCTGCCATTGATACACATATAGTGAGATCATGTCTTCTGCCATTGATACACAGATAGTGAGATCGTGTGTTCTGCCATATATACACATATAGTGAGATCATGTGTTCTGTCATTGATACACAGATAGTGAGATCATGTGTTCTGCCATATATACACATATAGTGAGATCATGTGTTCTGTCATTGATACACAGATAGTGAGATCATGTGTTCCGTCATTGATAAACAGATAGTGAGATCATGTGTTCAAGTGAGATCATGTGTTCGGCCATTGATACACAGATAGTGAGATCATGTGTTCTGTCATTGATACACAGATAGTGAGATCATGTGTTCTGCCATTGATACACAGATAGTGAGATCATGTGTTCTGCCATTGATACACATATAGTGAGATCATGTGTTCGCCATTGCTTGATACACATATAGTGAGATCATGTGTTCTGCCATTGATACACAGATAGTGAGATCATGTGTTCTGTCATTGATACACAGATAGTGAGATCATGTGTTCAAGTGAGATCATGTGTTCGGCCATTGATACACAGATAGTGAGATCATGTGTTCTGCCATTGATACACAGATAGTGAGATCATGTGTTCTGCCATTGATACACAGATAGTGAGATCATGTGTTCTGCCATTGATACACAGATAGTGAGATCATGTGTTCTGCCATTGATACACAGATAGTGAGATCATGTGTTCTGCCATTGCTTGATACACATATAGTGAGATCATGTGTTCTGCCATTGATACACATATAGTGAGATCATGTGTTCTGCCATTGATACACATATAGTGAGATCATGTGTTCGGCCATTGCTTGATACACATATAGTGAGATCATGTGTTCTGCCATTGATACACATATAGTGGATCATGTGTTCGGCCATTGCTTGATACACATATAGTGAGATCATGTGTTCTGCCATTGATACACATATAGTGAGATCATGTGTTCTGCCATTGATACACATATAGTGAGATCATGTGTTCGGCCATTGCTTGATACACATATAGTGAGATCATGTGTTCGGCCATTGATACACATATAGTGAGATCATGTGTTCTGCCATTGATACACATATAGTGAGATCATGTGTTCTGCCATTGATACACATATAGTGAGATCATGTGTTCGGCCATTGATACACATATAGTGAGATCATGTGTTCGGCCATTGATACACAGATAGTGAGATCATGTGTTCTGCCATATATACACATATAGTGAGATCATGTGTTCTGTCATTGATACACAGATAGTGAGATCATGTGTTCTGATTAGTGAGATCATGTGTTCGGCCATTGATACACAGATAGTGAGATCATGTGTTCTGGGCCATTGATACACAGATAGTGAGATCATGTGTTCTGTCATTGATACACAGATAGTGAGATCATGTGTTCTGCCATTGATACACATATAGTGAGATCATGTGTTCTGCCATTGATACACAGATAGTGAGATCATGTGTTCTGCCATTGATACACATATAGTGAGATCATGTGTTCGGCCATTGCTTGATACACATATAGTGAGATCATGTGTTCGGCCATTGCTTGATACACATATAGTGAGATCATGTGTTCTGCCATTGATACACAGATAGTGAGATCATGTGTTCTGCCATTGATACACATATAGTGAGATCATGTGTTCTGCCATTGATACACATATAGTGAGATCATGTGTTCTGCCATTTATACACATATAGTGAGATCATGTGTTCTGTCATTGATACACATATAGTGAGATCATGTGTTCTGCCATTGATACACATATAGTGAGATCATGTGTTCAGTGAGATCATGTGTTCGGCCATTTATACACAGATAGTGAGATCATGTGTTCTGTAATTGATACACAGATAGTGAGATCATGTGTTCTGCCATTGATACACAGATAGTGAGATCATGTGTTCTGCCATTGATACACATATAGTGAGATCATGTATTCGGCCATTGCTTGATACACATATAGTGAGATCATGTGTTCTGCCATTGATACACATATAGTGAGATCATGTGTTCTGCCATTGAAACACAGATAGTGCGATCATGTGTTCGGCCATTGCTTGATACACATATAGTGAGATCATGTGTTCGGCCATTGATACACATATAGTGAGATCATGTGTTCTGCCATTGCTTGATACACATATAGTGAGATCATGTGTTCTGCCATTGATACACAGATAGTGAGATCATGTGTTCTGCCATATATACACATATAGTGAGATCATGTGTTCTGTCATTGATACACAGATAGTGAGATCATGTGTTCTGCCATATATACACATATAGTGAGATCATGTGTTCTGTCATTGATACACATATAGTGAGATCATGTGTTCCGTCATTGATACACAGATAGTGAGATCATGTGTTCAAGTGAGATCATGTGTTCGGCCATTGATACACAGATAGTGAGATCATGTGTTCTGCCATTGATACACAGATAGTGAGATCATGTGTTCTGCCATTGATACACATATAGTGAGATCATGTCTTCTGCCATTGATACACAGATAGTGAGATCGTGTGTTCTGCCATATATACACATATAGTGAGATCATGTGTTCTGTCATTGATACACAGATAGTGAGATCATGTGTTCTGCCATATATACACATATAGTGAGATCATGTGTTCTGTCATTGATACACAGATAGTGAGATCATGTGTTCCGTCATTGATAAACAGATAGTGAGATCATGTGTTCAAGTGAGATCATGTGTTCGGCCATTGATACACAGATAGTGAGATCATGTGTTCTGTCATTGATACACAGATAGTGAGATCATGTGTTCTGCCATCGATACACAGATAGTGAGATCATGTGTTCTGCCATTGATACACATATAGTGAGATCATGTGTTCGGCCATTGCTTGATAAACATATAGTGAGATCATGTGTTCTGCCATTGATACACAGATAGTGAGATCATGTGTTCTGTCATTGATACACAGATAGTGAGATCATGTGTTAAAGTGAGATCATGTGTTCGGCCATTGATACACAGATAGTGAGATCATGTGTTCTGCCATTGATACACAGATAGTGAGATCATGTGTTCTGCCATTTATACACAGATAGTGAGTTCATGTTTTCTGCCATTGATACACAGATAGTGAGATCATGTGTTCTGCCATTGATACACATATAGTGAGATCATGTATTCGGCCATTGCTTGATACACATATAGTGAGATCATGTGTTCTGCCATTGATACACATATAGTGAGATCATGTGTTCGGCCATTGGTACACATATAGTGAGATCATGTGTTCGGCCATTGCTTGATACACATATAGTGAGATCATGTGTTCTGCCATTGATACACATATAGTGGATCATGTGTTCTGCCATTGCTTGATACACATATAGTGAGATCATGTGTTCTGCCATTGATACACATATAGTGAGATCATGTGTTCTGCCATTGATACACAGATAGTGAGATCATGTGTTCGGCCATTGCTTGATACACATATAGTGAGATCATGTGTTCTGCCATTGATACACATATAGTGAGATCATGTGTTCTGCCATTGCTTGATACACATATAGTGAGATCATGTGTTCTGCCATTGATACACAGATAGTGAGATCATGTGTTCTGCCATATATACACATATAGTGAGATCATGTGTTCTGTCATTGATACACAGATAGTGAGATCATGTGTTCTGCCATATATACACATATAGTGAGATCATGTGTTCTGTCATTGATACACATATAGTGAGATCATGTGTTCCGTCATTGATACACAGATAGTGAGATCATGTGTTCAAGTGAGATCATGTGTTCGGCCATTGATACACAGATAGTGAGATCATGTGTTCTGCCATTGATACACATATAGTGAGATCATGTGTTCTGCCATTGATACACAGATAGTGAGATCATGTGTTCTGCCATTGATACACATATAGTGAGATCATGTGTTAGGCCATTGCTTGATACACATATAGTGAGATCATGTGTTCTGCCATTGATACACAGATAGTGAGATCATGTGTTCTGTCATTGATATACAGATAGTGAGATCATGTGTTTGTTGTTATAGTGAGATCATGTGTTCTGTCATTGATACACAGATAGTGAGATCATGTGTTCTGCCATTGATACACAGATAGTGAGATCATGTGTTCTGCCATTGATACACATATAGTGAGATCATGTGTTCGGCCATTGATACACATATAGTGAGATCATGTGTTCTGCCATTGATACACATATAGTGAGATCATGTGTTCGGCCATTGCTTGTTACACATATAGTGAGATCATGTGTTCGGCCATTGCTTGATACACATATAGTGAGATCATGTGTTCTGCCATTGATACACATATAGTGGATCATGTGTTCGGCCATTGCTTGATACACATATAGTGAGATCATGTGTTCTGCCATTGATACACATATAGTGAGATCATGTGTTCGGCCATTGCTTGTTACACATATAGTGAGATCATGTGTTCGGCCATTGCTTGATACACATATAGTGAGATCATGTGTTCTGCCATTGATACACATATAGTGGATCATGTGTTCGGCCATTGCTTGATACACATATAGTGAGATCATGTGTTCTGCCATTGATACACATATGGTGAGATCATGTGTTCTGCCATTGAAACACAGATAGTGCGATCATGTGTTCGGCCATTGCTTGATACACATATAGTGAGATCATGTGTTCGGCCATTGATACACATATAGTGAGATCAAGTGTTCTGCCATTGCTTGATACACATATAGTGAGATCATGTGTTCTGCCATTGATACACAGATAGTGAGATCATGTGTTCTGCCATTGATACACAGATAGTGAGATCATGTGTTCGGCCATTGATACACATATAGTGAGATCATGTGTTCGGCCATTGATACACATATAGTGAGATCATGTGTTCTGCCATTGATACACATATAGTGAGATCGTGTGTTCTGTCATTTATACACATATAGTGAGATCATGTGTTCTGTCATTGATACACAGATAGTGAGATCATGTGTTCTGCCATATATACACATATAGTGAGATCATGTGTTCTGTCATTGATACACAGATAGTGAGATCATGTGTTCCGTCATTGATAAACAGATAGTGAGATCATGTGTTCAAGTGAGATAATGTGTTCGGCCATTGATACACAGATAGTGAGATCATGTGTTCTGTCATTGATACACAGATAGTGAGATCATGTGTTCTGCCATTGATACACAGATAGTGAGATCATGTGTTCTGCCATTGATACACATATAGTGAGATCATGTGTTCGGCCATTGCTTGATAAACATATAGTGAGATCATGTGTTCTGCCATTGATACACAGATAGTGAGATCATGTGTTCTGTCATTGATATACAGATAGTGAGATCATGTGTTCTGCCATTGCTTGATACACATATAGTGAGATCATGTGTTCTGTCATTGATACCAGATAGTGAGATCATGTGTTCGCCATGATACACATATAGTGAGATCTGTGTTCGGCCATTGATACACATATAGTGAGCCATGTGTTCGGCCATTGATACACAGATAGTGAGATCATGTGTTCTGCCATATATACACATATAGTGAGATCATGTGTTCTGCCATGATACACAGATAGTGAGATCATGTGTTCAAGTGAGAATATGTGTCAGGCAGGCATTGATACACAGTGAGGTCAGGAGTTCTGCCTTTGATGCACAGATAGTGAGATCATGTGTTCTGCCATTGATACAGATAGTGAGATCATGTGTTCTGCCATTGATACATAGATAGTGAGATCATGTGTTCTGCCATTGATACACATATAGTGAGATCATGTGTCTTGTCATTGATACACAGTGAGATCATGTGTTCTGTCATTGATACACATATAGTGAGAAAAAGTGTTCTTTCATTGATACACAGATAGTGAGATCATGTGTTCTGCCATTGATACACAGATAGTGAGACCATGTGTTCTGCTATTGATACACAGATAGTGAGATCATGTGTTCTGCCATTGATACACAGATAGTGAGACCATGTGTTCTGCTATTGATACACATATAGCGAGATCATGTGCTCTGCCTTTGATACACATATAGTGAGA
>CM026402.1:80910515-80954732 GCA_014843695.1 Archivesica marissinica | reverse complement strand
CCTGTAGAGGAGAGGGTGACTATGGCAATATACTACCTGTAGCGGAGAGAGTGACTACGGCAAGATACTACCTGTAGAGGAGAGGGTGACTATGGCAAGATACTACCTGTAGAGGAGAGGGTGACTACGGCAAGATACTACCTGTAGCGGAGAGGGTGACTACGGCAAGATACTATCTGTAGCGGAGAGGGTGACTATGGCAAGATACTATCTGTAGCAGAGAGGGTGACTATGGCAAGATACTATCTGTAGCAGAGAGGGTGACTATGGCAAGATACTATCTGTAGCGGAGAGGGTGACTATGGCAAGATACTACCTGTAGCGGAGAGGGTGACTATGGCAAGATACTACCTGTAACGGAGACTTTGAAGTTTGTGGCTTGAGAGTCACGGGATTGGTTAATGTTAGCTCCATGCCGGGTAACAGATCAAACAAATTAGCCTGTGCAAGTTGTACAATAGAAACAGAGAACATGACAGCAGTATAAACCAATATCTATGGTGGCCAGATGAATCCAAATCAACTGGATACTATATAGCTTATATGCTAACATACAAAAAGTCCCCAATTTTTGTTTCACAATTGTTTTTGAAGTTAGTGGAATACAAAGATGTGCAATAGAAACAGTAGATTACAGTGAAAAGTATCTGGAAATTGTTCTCTATAAACCATGTCTCCCCCCCCCCAGCAGCGTTGCATTAGTGGAGTAAAGGGCTATAACGCTGTGCACAATTAATGGAACGAGGCGTGATGACCTGCAGAACTAAGTTTGGTACTGATCGTTCCTGTGAAGTTTCATGCAAATCCGATCGGGAGTTTAGAAGATTTTATCCCGACAGCTTGTTATTTAAAAATCTTCAAAGGGCCGTAACTGTGAAATATGAACCGAGCAGAACACAAAGATGAATGTTTCATCAAATCTGATCAAGCGTTTATAAGATATTGTGCGCACCCACAATATGTACGTCGTTAGGAGAACAATAGGTTGACTGTGTAGTGGTCTAGAGTGAGGTCTTCTATGGCTATAAAAATTGAATGCACCCACAATACAGAACCATTAAGTATGCAATTTTGAGTACATCGAGATAAACTTGGTGATACACAGACGTACATGATTGGATCTTACTAATGGTACCCCATTATTTGTTCTATTAGCAACACAAGAGCATTAATTGTATAGCCACATACGAGACATCAATGGTTAGCTGTTATGTGGCTATAAATGCTCTTATAGATCTAATGTTCTCCTAGCCATGTAAGATGCATTTGTGTACGGACAGACAGACGGACAGGCAGAAAATACAGAATCACAAAGTAAAATAAACTTTCAAGACATGCAAACAATAACTTGTCAGGGTTTCCACTGGTGTAAATAAAATTTACGAAACTCCCCCCCCCCCTCCCCAATTGCCAAAAACATCTTTTTCTTTTTATTATTTTACACCCTTTATGCCATTAGATCGTCATTATCTCTCCGGTAAACAAAGAATCAAATTTGAAACAATTTTGTCATGGAAAAAATGGGTTCGCGTTCTAGACTAACCCAAACTTTGAATAAAATATTTGATGAAAAACCTGCGTTTTATATAACGGTATGTATATATATATACAGTAATATGTTATTTTCTCGCCACATCATGTTTAGCCAAGTTTGTTTTTTACACCAAATGTGGAAATGGCGACCAGAAGCAGAAACCCTGCATGTAAATAACTTCTTGTAAAGATAAAAAATGAAAGTAAAATAGAAAATAGCATGCAATGCAAACAATCACAAATTCACAATACATGTATTACATACAAATGTACATATTAGTGATGGCAGCGAATACACGAGCATTCAAATACTTGGAACAACTTCTCAGTATTTTTAAGCAAAATGATAATTTCGAGTAATCTGAGAAAATTTTGCTGAAACAACAAGAGTCTGCCCTTGTCGTCATCATGTAAATCATCGACAATTGTTCAACAAACAGTACTTAATCCGGGACCATATGGGGGGACCTCCGGGACCATATGGGAGACCTCCGGGACCATATGCGGGGACCTCCGGGACCATATGGGAGACCTCCGGGACCATATGCAGGGACCTCCGGGACCATATGGGGGGCCTCCGGGACCATATGGGGGGACCTCCGGGACCATATGGGAGACCTCCGGGACCATATGGGGGGACCTCCGGGACCATACAGGGGGACCTCCGGGACCATACAGGGGGATCGTCAGGATCATATGGGGGGCCTCCGGGACCATATGGGTGACCGTCAGGACCATATGGGGGGCCTCCGGGACCATATGGGTGACCTCTGGGACCATACGGGGGGACCTCGGGACCATTGTGGGGGCCACAGGACATATTTGTGTACCTCCGGTGACATGTGGGACCTACGGGACCTATTGGGGGACCTCCGGGTCCATATGGGGGCCTCGGGTCCCTATGGGGGGACCTCAGGCCTATGGTTGGATCCGGTGACCCTTGGGGGCATCGGGGCCATATGGGGGGTCCTCCGGTACCATTACGGGTACTGTGTCAGGACCATTCAGTGGGACCGACAGGACCATATGGAGGGGACTCCTGGACATATTGTGGTGGGACCCCGGGACCATATGTGGGGCCTCGGGGAGCATTGGGGGGCCCTCGGGACCATTAGGGGAGACCTCCGGGTCCTATGGGGACCTCCGGGACGATGTGGGAATCCGGGGACCATTTGGGGGGACCTCCGGGACCGTGATACAGGGGGGCCTTCGGGACCATAGAGGGGGATCGTCAGGGTCATTATGGGGGGCCTCCGACCATTCACGTGGGGGGCCTCCGGGAGCATATGGGTGAGTCTCCGGGGAAATATGGGTCGACCCCGGGAGCCATATGGGAGACCTCCGGGACCATATGGGAGACCTCCGGGACCATATGGGGGGACCTCCGGGACCATACAGGGGGACCTCCGGGACCATACAGGGGGATCGTCAGGATCATATGGGGGGCCTCCGGGACCATATGGGTGACCGTCAGGACCATATGGGGGGCCTCCGGGACCATATGGGTGACCTCTGGGACCATACGGGGGGACCTCCAGGAGATATTCATTCATTAAACAAATCAATAGTTTCACAGACTTCACTGATCTGGCCTTTATTATGAACAATGGTTTGACTACTACATTGTCAATGTATATCGTATTGGTAATGGTGTCAAGAGGAGCTTCTATGTGGGAAAGGGTTAAAGCGACACTACATCGTGAAAACGCAAATGTCGGCAGAATGTAATTTCCTATTATATGGTATAAATTGTTTTCCAATATTTGCCTCAAAAACTGAGTATTTCAACAAATAAACAAGCGTCGTATACGCAGTTTGTTGACATAACAACATAATGTAAATAGGGTCGACATTCATGTGTAATACAATGCGTGTATCTGGAATAACATGATTTATCGTACAGATTTACCGTTATATCTCACATTTGTGCCTATGCATATTTATTTGTAGACTAATCTTAGTTAAACTATCTCTAAACGAAAGTATCGCGTGTTTAGCTTTGACTCCAATGACAAACACACGTCATTTAAGGAGGATGACCGTTATATGAAATCCTACTTTCACTTTTGAAAGTTTTTAGATCACAAAAACATTGTTTATTGATATCAATGTTAGTGTTCGAATGTATTCAGAATAATTTGTAGTAGCAATGCATTTATACGTGAAAACATGCATTTTATTTGCTTTTTGCGATGTATTGTCGCTTTAAGATGATGAAATAAAATCATTATGAAGTGTGCTTAATCAAAGGTCGTAGCTATCTATTTGACAGTAAACTGTTAACAGTAAACTGTTAATGTTTAATAATTATGAGCCAATAAAGAGATGTTTCATTGTACCCGGGATTATATTAATTACGAAGCATGTAATAAACAGATAACACAGCGCCTCCGCATTCAGACATGCCTCATCTGAAATTAAAGCTTAACATAATACAGTTTGTCCATCTACCCAAAAATGAAATGATCGTCTCAGAGAACTCAATCAAACATTAGTCCAAGTATTTGAGTATCAAAATTGCAACGTGTTGCCATCCATAATATATACTTATGACATAACATATCATAATTTCTTATATGTACACACGTGTAATAACACCTGGAAGCATTCTGATTGGTTGACACAATAATCCTTATAATTTATAAATTCTATTTGAATTGGTACATAACGTTAATGGTAAGACAAGCTACAATTTAAAAGTCTTGACGCAATTATAATGCTGTTTAAAGCATAAATATAACGCTGCTTTGCATAGTGATGTCATGATAATTTAGAAATATCAGGACAATTTGAGCTGACATTTTTCGCCCAAATGAAAGTAGCAGCGTTATTTTGTTAAAAGAAAATATTAAAACCAAATATGGTGATGATTTGGGCGAGCTTAATAGCAACATTCTAAACTGAGCTTCATAACGAGAGCATGATCCTTTTTATCACATTACCATAGCGCGCTTGTTTTAATAAACAACGTTGCTGCTTTGGTTGCCAGTATCAGCGCAAGTTGTCACGACTTCTCTTTGCAAAACTGCATTATATTTATGCTTTATACAGCGTTATAACTACGTCAAGACTTACGTTAAATCACCGTTTGTCTTATCGTTATGTAAAAATTCACCTAGAAATGTGCATAATTAAAACTTTAATTTACAAATTATAAGGATTGTTCTCTCAACCAATCAAAATCATTCCATGTGTTACTACACATGTGTTGATATAAGAAAATATGTGCCGGCTGTAATACACTGAATACAAGCAAAGTTATGTGATAAATAGTGATATTATTGCCTAAAGATTATACATTGTAGTTATAATTGCTCGAGAGAGATAAAGTCCTGCTCTTGGAAATATATATAATGGAATCGGTATGCTATACGCGGGTATTCCATATTGGGGCGTAAAAACACCCAGGCTTATTCCACTTTGTATCCATTAGCCGGCAAATCATACTTTATTATTTAGATAGATATCAACACTCTTTTCTCAACGTAAAGCTCGCTACTCAGGCCTGCTACGCGAGCGGGCTCGCTCAGAGTTCGCTATCAGCATAATGGAGATAAAATGAGTAATTGCCTCTTCTGTAAACCAAACCTGTTTTTCAAATACGGAAGATCTCCATTTAGAAAAATAACATTGATTAAAATCTCGGACTGATGACATAAAACAAGGAGACACTTACCTCAGGGCCGTATCTGTTGAAAGGGCCTCTAACAAAACCCGGCATAAAGCCACCTCTACCTCCTCGGGTGCCTGCAGCCCCTCGACCCCGCATCATGCCTCTTACTCCAACGGCTGTACGAGTCATGCCTCTGTAAAATATAAGTACAAAAATGTATATCAAGAACATTGAAACATACAAGCTTACAGTTTGAAGATACATTTATCAGTTATTGACCTTGAACACTCCTAAAAGAAGATAGGGACACTGAATTGGTTTCCTCCGTTTTTATCGTTGTTTCCTTTGCTCAACTTGCTATCAATATTCATCCATTTACTCATCTTATGAATATGCATGATTACGAAATTATTAAATCGAGAGAGATATTCTACAATATATACAATTTATTTTTCAATTAATTAACACGATTTTAATGAAATCACATTCATACCGCAACATCTGGTTAGGGAACAACAGTAAAAACAAAGGAATCAAACTGAAAGGACCGATATACACTTCGGGATAAGTCAGACTTCATCTGCCAAGAAAGGTATATCATGTTGAAAAACGAGCAATGTTACTCATTTCCCTGTAATAATGTTGGAATAACGCGACCCTAGTGTTAGAAAAAGTCTACAGTATAGTTAGAAAATAAATATCTGACCCATTATCCAGCAAGGCATACTGTAATGATTTGTCATGTGCTCAGTAAGTTTTAATTCTCACATGTACCGTGATGTGATTATTACGTAGCCATATCATGTGTTGTCCACAAACCAAGCCGTTTTGACAGAGTGTTACCAACACTTTTCGCAATGATATGTTTACAAATTAAGTGTTTGCAGCAATGATATGTTTACAAATTAAGTGTTTGCAAACACATTGAAACCGGAAAAAATCAAAGTTATCCTCTTTTTTTATATATTAACCCTTTCAACCCCACAGGCCTCTAAATAGGCTTATGAAAAGTGTAGATCCAGATGAGCCGGCTCGTGACGAGCCGTCTCATCAGGATCTGCACTTTTTTGCCAGTAATAATTATTACTATTTTTAGATAAAATTACCCATTTTGATAAATGAACTGGTCCAAAGGTAATTTACTTATTAATTTATTGGTCTGAAAATATCACGCACCAGTCCATGTCAGTTACTTGGGGTTGAATGGGTTAATAATAAGAACAGAAGAAGTTACAGGCTGGACCAGAAATATTGTACCTATTTCACATTTAACCTCCAAATGCGACCTTGACAAATATTGTATGATAATATGGTGAATAGTCGTGGCACATTAAGTTTTGAAATCCCTCCATAGCTGAAGAAGTTACAGCCCGGGCCAGAAATATGGTACATATATTTAACAATTAACCTCAAAGTGTGACTTTCACCTCAAAAGCTACGGACCTAGGTCTTGTGTACGATACATTACCTATACATGGCGAACATTAGATTTGAAATTCCGCCATAGCAGAAGTTACAGCCTGGACAAGATATATTGTACCTATATTTCACCTCAAACTCCAAGTGTGACCTTGAAGTTACAGACATAGGTCATGTGTACAGTACATCACCCTTATAATTATATGGCGAACATTTGTTGCACATTAGGGTGGAAATCTTGCCAAAGAATTTGCAGCCCGGACCAGATATATTTTTATAATGTATGTGCCCTAAACAGTGTTACTCTACCTTGCAAACATTGGCTGTGATGTTGGAAATGGAAAGCGTGCACCAGGACTGCCACTCGGGTCACCAAGCTGTAAACTATAACCATAAGCCTGCAAAATCAAAACATGCACATTGTCATTTCATTTAAGGACTAAAATCCACCTGCATTTATTGGAGTACGTTGTATACAATACAGGGTTCTACCCAGGACTAAATTCAAACAGGGTAAATGTTAGAAAAAGAAAACACACAGAGTAGCAAGGGCCGGGAGATATCAACCTGCAAGTGTCTTAAAAATTAGATGCATTATACGAGCAATATGAACATAAAATATTGCATTATAATCCTGGTATCTGTATCATAAGTCATATGTTCGTCAAAATATATTATATTATTATTTACTGCAATATATTTACTGGGAATCATAGAAAGTGGCAGCTTACAGTTGGCTGCTTAATATAGAGGTGACCATTAACCCTTTCAACACCACAGACCTCTAAATATGCTTGCAAAAATTGTAGATCCAGGTGTGCTTGCTGGTGTCGAGCCGTCTCATCAGGATCTGCACTTTTTGCCAGTAATATTACTAGTTTTTAGAAAAAATTACTCATTTTTTATAAATGCACAGGTCCAAATGTAATTTTCTTATTAGTTTATTGGTGTAAAAAAATCATGCATCAGTCCATGTCAATTACTTGGTGTTGAATGGGTTAACACAGGTTTGACTGTATATTTAATTAAACATAACAACATTTCAAACAGGGTGATAGCAATTGCAAACAGGGTGACCCCCACCACCACATTTCGTCCACATGGAGCAAAATAATTGCCCACCCACTGGCAACCATGTTTTTTGACAAATCGATACTGCTTGAGCAAACTTTGAGAGACTAACATCTAATAATGAGCCGCACAAAATATCATCACATTCATTCCAGTAATTATGGAGAATATTTTGCAATTTTGACTCTCATTTGACCTAGTGACCTAGTTTTAAGACATAATTTCAGCAATCTTTGAAAAAAGATCACCCAATTTGATAATTGCTGTGAAGTTTCATTTTTGGACCAGTAATTCAGGCAGACATGTCATTTGAAGCAAAATGATGATGTCAGACAACGCATGATTATGGACAAAAGGCAATATCTAAAGGTCACCTTGGTGCTCTGGTATGCTAAAACTGCAAGAAAGCTTTATCAATAAATTCTAACTGTATCCTACTAAAATAGGATCTTATGTGAGTGGTAATTTCATACCATTATTCTATGAAACGTGTTTTGGAATTTTGCTATTAACTCTTTCAACACCAAGTAACTGACATGGACTGGTCCATGATAATCTTAGACCAATAAATGAATAAGAAAATTACATTCAGACCAGTTCATTTATCAAGATGGGTAATTTTGTCTAAAATTAGTAATACTACTTGCAAAAAGTGCAGATCCTGATGAGACGGCTCGTCACGAGCCGGCTCATCTGGATCTACACTTTTTGTAAGCCTATTTAGAGGTCTGCGGTGTTGAAAGGGATAAGCGAGCCTTTTTGAAGTCACCACGATTGTAAGATCCTTTTTTATCACATTACCATATTGGGTTTTAATCATATTTTTGCAAAAAAATAACATTGCTACTTACTTAATGTCGGCGCTAAATTATCATGACATCACTCCACAAAGCAGCGTTATATTTAAGTGTTAAACAGCATTATAATTGCGTCAAGACTATGGGGAGCGCCAATCACTAATGTTGTCAGAACTTGTGGCCCAACCCATGTATCGGTTATACAATTGTTATTGTTATATACATGTATCAAATCAAGACTTCTTTTAAATCGTAGCTTGTCTTACCATTAATGCTATGCACCAATTCAAATAGAAATATATGTACTTTAAAGTTTTAATTTACAAATTATAAGGAATATTCTCTCAATCAATCATAATCGTTCCAATGTGTTATTACACGTGTGTACATATAAGAAAGTATGAGATGACTGTATTACACTGGATACATGCAGTCATGTGATAAAATTACTTTATTACTGCAAGTTTAGTTTAATCATATTGTATTGCATTCATTCTATATATACAATGTACAGAACAAAACAAATGAACACACTTGTATAAGTATGCACAGTATATACGATGTATGTCATTGCTATATACGATCTATATACGATCTATGTCATTGCTATATACGATGTATGTCATTGCTATATACGATCTATATACGATCTATGTCATTGCTATATACGATGTATGTCATTGCTATATACGATCTATATACGATCTATGTCATTGCTATATACGATGTATGTCATTGCTATATATGATCTATGTCATTGCTATATACGATGTATGTCATTGCTATATACGATGTATGTCATTGCTATATACGATCTATGTCATTGCTATATACGATGTATGTCATTGCTATATACGATCTATGTCATTGCTATATACGATGTATGTCATTGCTATATACGATGTATGTCATTGCTATATACGATCTATGTCATTGCTATATACGATCTATGTCATTGCTATATACGATGTATGTCATTGCTATATACGATCTATATACGATCTATGTCATTGCTATATATGATCTATGTATGTCATTGCTATATACGATCTATGTCATTGCTATATATGATCTATATACGATCTATGTCATTGCTATATATGATCTATGTCATTGCTATATATGATCTATGTCATTGCTATATACGATCTATATACGATCTGTCATTGCTATATATGATTTATGTCATTGCTATATACGATCTATGTCATTGCTATATACGATCTATATACAATCTATGTCATTGCTATATACGATTTATGTCATTGCTATATACGATCTATGTCATTGCTATATATGATCTATGTCATTGCTATATACGATCTATGTCATTGCTATATACGATCTATGTCATTGCTATATACGATGTATGTCATTGCTATATACGATCTATGTCATTGCTATATACGATGTATGTCATTGCTATATACGATCTATGTCATTGCTATATACGATCTATGTCATTGCTATATACGATCTATATACGATCTATGTCATTGCTATATACGATCTATGTCATTGCTATATACGATCTACGATTTATGTCATTGCTATATATGATCTATGTCATTGCTATATATGATCTATGTCATTGCTATATACGATCTATGTCATTGCTATATACGATCTATGTCATTGCTATATATGATCTATGTCATTGCTATATATGATCTATGTCATTGCTATATACGATCTATGTCATTGCTATATACGATCTATGTCATTGCTATATACGATGTATGTCATTGCTATATACGATCTATGTCATTGCTATATACGATCTATGTCATTGCTATATACGATCTATGTCATTGCTATATACGATCTATGTCATTGCTATATACGATGTATGTCATTGCTATATACGATCTATGTCATTGCTATATACGATCTATGTCATTGCTATATACGATCTACGATTTATGTCATTGCTATATATGATCTATGTCATTGCTATATACGACTTATGTCATTGCTATATACGATCTACGATTTATGTCATTGCTATATACGACTTATGTCATTGCTATATACGATCTATGTCATTGCTATATATGATCTATGTCATTGCTATATACGATCTATGTCATTGCTATATACGATCTATGTCATTGCTATATACGATCTATGTCATTGCTATATACGATGTATGTCATTGCTATATACGATCTATGTCATTGCTATATACGATCTATGTCATTGCTATATACGATCTATGTCATTGCTATATACGATGTATGTCATTGCTATATACGATCTATGTCATTGCTATATACGATCTATGTCATTGCTATATACGATCTATATACGATCTAGGTCATTGCTATATACGATCTATGTCATTGCTATATACGATCTACGATTTATGTCATTGCTATATATGATCTATGTCATTGCTATATACGACTTATGTCATTGCTATATACAATCTATGTCATTGCTATATACGACTTATGTCATTGCTATATACGATCTACGATTTATGTCATTGCTATATACGACTTATGTCATTGCTATATATGATCTATGTCATTGCTATATACGACTTATGTCATTGCTATATACGATCTACAATTTATGTCATTGCTATATACAATCTATGTCATTGCTATATACGATCTACGATTTATGTCATTGCTATATACAATCTATGTCATTGCTATATACAATCTATGTCATTGCTATATACGATCTACGATTTATGTCATTGCTATATATACGACTTATGTGATTAACCAGGGGGGGGGGGGGGCAACCCTAAATAAAAGTTTTAAAAAAGCAGCATTACATCGTATGAAATAAAAGATATTTGAAAAATTCAATTTTTATGTATGGGTTAGCAATGCTGCTACACATTCTAACATTATACTTTGTATGCTTATGTTCATTTGGTAAACAGTGTTTTTTTGCGATAAAACAAACTCGAAACCGAAAGTAGGACTTTCCGAGTCAAATCGGTCACACACTTGTTTACAACTGGAACGCATTGTCCGTACTTGTTTACATTCGGAATGTTCAAAATATATACGTTGTTTTCTACATCCTCTGTTGTTTCACGCATGCGCGCTGTGCGTGTTGACATTTCGTGTGTTGATGTGAGGGTTTAAATTTATTGGAATTTTATCGTTTCTGAGCGACTATTTCGCTTTTTTGTAAACACACACATTAGTATTTATATTTTACTCAAAACATCCTTTATTACGATGTAATGCTGCTTTAAAAAACACTATATACAGTAACAGTTGTAACGCTATAACCACAAACATGTGCATGCAAAACGTGCAGTTTCACCTCAGAAAGAGCTGTGTTCACTTCCTCCACGTCTGCCTCCTACAGGGAAATAGTACTAAATACATAATGTTTCATGAACGTAAATACAGACATTGGTCAGTTACTTCCCCCTGAATACTCTTTAAGGAGGACAGATCTTTTAATTGTTTTCCTCTGTTTTTTCATCGTGCTTTCCTTTGAACCACAATCTATCAAAGTTCATCTGTTTTCTCATGATCTTATAATATATTAAATGATTAAATCTCGGCGGATCATCCAATGGATACTTGACGGCGGATCATCCAATGGATACTTGACGGCGGATCGTCCAACGGATACTTGACGGCGGATCGTCCAACGGATACTTGACGGCGGATCGTCCAATGGATACTTGACGGCGGATCGTCCAACGGATACTTGACGGCGGATCATCCAATGGATACTTGACGGCGGATCATCCAATGGATACATGACGGCGGATCGTCCAATGGATACATGACGGCGGATCTTCCAATGGATACTTGACGGCGAATCTTCCAATGGATACTTGACGGCGGATCATCCAATGGATACGTGACGTTAAATGTGTTATCTGACAGTATCTTGATAACATTACATTTATCATACCACAGCATCTGGGTTAGGGAACAACAGTAAAAACAAAGGATTCCAACTAAAAGGACCAATCTATATTCCGGGATAACTCAGTCTATAGACTGGATAACTCAGTCTATAGACTGGATAACTCAGTCTATAGACAAGATAACTCAGTCTATAGATGGGATAACTCAGTCTATAGACAGGATAACTCAGTCTATAGATGGGATAACTCAGTCTATAGATGGGATAACTCAGTCTATAGACAGGATAACTCAGTCTATAGACTGGATAACTCAGTCTATAGACAAGATAACTCAGTCTATAGATGGGATAACTCGGTCTGGATAACTCAGTCTATAGACAAGATAACTCAGTCTATAGATGGGATAACTCAGTCTATAGACGGGATAACTCAGTCTATAGATGGGATAACTCAGTCTATAGACAGGATAACTCAGTCTATAGATGGGATAACTCAGTCTATAGACAGGATAACTCAGTCTATAGATGGGATAACTCAGTCTATAGATGGGATAACTCAGTCTATAGACAGGATAACTCGGTCTGGATAACTCAGTCTATAGACAAGATAACTCAGTCTATAGATGGGATAACTTAGTCTATAGACGGGATAACTCAGTCTATAGATGGGATAACTCAGTCTATAGATAACTCAGTCTATAGACAGGATAACTCAGTCTATAGACAAGATAACTCAGTCTATAGACGGGATAACTCAGTCTATAGATGGGACAACTCAGTCTATAGACGGGATAACTCAGTCTATAGATGGGATAACTCAGTCTATAGATGGGATAACTCAGTCTATAGATAACTCAGTCAATAGACAGGACAACTCGGTCTATAGACAGGATAACTCAGTCTATAGGCAGGATAACTCAGTCTATAGACAGGATAACTCAGTCTATAGGCAGGATAACTCAGTCTATAGACAGGATAACTCAGTCTATAGATGGGATAACTCAGTCTATAGATGGGATAAGACGGGATAACTCAGTCTATAGATGGGATAACTCAGTCTATAGACAAGATAACTCAGTCTATAGACGGGATAACTCAGTCTATAGATGGGATAACTCAGTCTATAGACAGGATAACTCAGTCTATAGGCAGGATAACTCAGTCTATAGACAGGATAACTCAGTCTATAGATGGGATAACTCAGTCTATAGACGGGATAACTCAGTCTATAGACAAGATAACTCAGTCTATAGATGGGATAACTCAGTCTATAGACAGGATAACTCAGTCTATAGATGGGATAACTCAGTCTATAGATGGGATAACTCAGTCTATAGACAGGATAACTCAGTCTATAGACTGGATAACTCAGTCTATAGACAAGATAACTCAGTCTATAGATGGGATAACTCGGTCTGGATAACTCAGTCTATAGACAAGATAACTCAGTCTATAGATGGGATAACTCAGTCTATAGACGGGATAACTCAGTCTATAGATGGGATAACTCAGTCTATAGATAACTCAGTCTATAGACAGGATAACTCAGTCTATAGACAAGATAACTCAGTCTATAGATGGGACAACTCAGTCTATAGACGGGATAACTCAGTCTATAGATGGGATAACTCAGTCTATAGATAACTCAGTCAATAGACAGGACAACTCAGTCTATAGGCAGGATAACTCAGTCTATAGACAGGATAACTCAGTCTATAGATGGGATAACTCAGTCTATAGATGGGATAACTCAGTCTATAGATGGGATATCTCAGTCTATAGACGGGATAACTCAGTCTATAGATGGGATAACTCAGTCTATAGACAGGATAACTCAGTCTATAGGCAGGATAACTCAGTCTATAGACAGGATAACTCAGTCTATAGATGGGATAACTCAGTCTATAGATGGGATAACTCAGTCTATAGATGGGATAACTCAGTCTATAGACGGGATAACTCAGTCTATAGACGGGATAACTCAGTCTATAGACGGGATAACTCAGTCTATAGACGGGATAACTCAGTCTATAGACGGGATAACTCGGTCTATAGACGGGATAACTCAGTCTATAGACGGGATAACTCAGTCTATAGACAGGACAACTCGGTCTATAGATGGGATAACTCAGTCTATAGACAGGATAACTCAGTCTATAGACGGGATAACTCAGTCTATAGACGGGATAACTCAGTCTATAGACAGGACAACTCGGTCTATAGACAGGATAACTCGGTCTATAGATGGGATAACTCAGTCTATAGACAAGATAACTCAGTCTATAGACAGGATAACTCAGTCTATAGACAAGATAACTCAGTCTATAGATGGGATAACTCAGTCTATAGACGGGATAACTCAGTCTATAGATGGGATAACTCAGTCTATAGATAACTCAGTCTATAGATGGGATAACTCAGTCAATAGATGGGATAACTCGGTCTATAGATAACTCAGTCTATAGACAGGACAACTCGGCCTATAGACAGGATAACTCAGTCTATAGGCAGGATAACTCAGTCTATAGACAGGATAACTCAGTCTATAGATGGGATAACTCAGTCTATAGATGGGATAACTCAGTCTATAGATGGGATATCTCAGTCAATAGGCAGGATAACTCAGTCTATAGACGGGATAACTCAGTCTATAGACGGGATAACTCAGTCTATAGACGGGATAACTCAGTCTATAGACAGGACAACTCGGTCTATAGACAGGATAACTCGGTCTATAGATGGGATAACTCAGTCTATAGACAAGATAACTCAGTATATAGACAGGATAACTCAGTCTATAGACAGGATAACTCAGTCTATAGACGGGATAACTCAGTCTATAGACAAGATAACTCAGTCTATAGACAGTATAACTCAGTCGATAGATGGGATAACTCAGTCTATAGATGGGACAATTCAGTCTATAGACAGGATAACTCGGTCTATAGACATGATAACTCAGTCTATAGATGGGATAACTCAGACTATAGACAGGATAACTACTCAGCAATTGATGGAGTATGGTGATATATCCACAAAGTAGAGTTTATTCTAGACAAGGTGGGTCGGAATAGGACGGCGTGCATTTTTGAATGGCGAAGAGGGTAGTAGGTGCGGATGGTGGTAAATAGAAAATCTTACAGCGATTGACAGCTAATTATGCATCAGCAGATCAAAGAGACAGTAAGGCGGACAAGCCTGGGTCTATAAAGAAAGTCTACCCACCCGAAGGCAGACATAAAGGGCAAAAGGTGTGGGCTAAAACAGTGCAGGGCAGGTGTCATTCCACTCTATAGAAAAAAAACATACACAAAGTTTAAAATCCATCAACAACATTTTTGAGTATTTCCATTGACAAATACATATAGAGAAACACATAGACACAGTCAAAACCAATAATTACAATCCAATTCCTACAATGGGAGTTAAAATCTTAAACTGAGTAATTGAATAGAATAGAATGAATAGAATCAGCTTGTGCCATTGTTTTACAAGTGTCTGTATTTCTCCTACCTGAGCTGGGAACGCCATTTTACTTCTAGCATAATGCTGGTACTCGGCTTTGTCTACTGGCTTTGCTAACACAACCTCTATCCTCGCATTTTCCAGCAACCTACCTGAAATATAAATCCAGCAACACATCTGAAATATAAACCTAGCAACCCATCTGAAATATAAACCTAGCAACCCATCTGAAATATAAATCCAGCAACACACCTGAAATATAAACCTAGCAACCCATCTGAAATATAAACCTAGCAACCCATCTGAAATATAAACCTAGCAACCCATCTGAAATATAAACCTAGCAACCCATCTGAAATATAAACCTAGCAACCCACCTGAAATATAAACCTAGCAACCCACCTGAAATATAAACCTAGCAACCCACCTGAAATATAAACCTAGCAACCCATCTGAAATATAAACATAGCAACCCATCTGAAATATAAACCTAGCAACCCACCTGAAATATAAACCTAGCAACCCACCTGAAATATAAACCTAGCAACCCACCTGAAATATAAACCTAGCAACACACCTGAAATATAAACCTAGCAACCCACCTGAAATATAAACCTAGCAACCCATCTGAAATATAAACCTAGCAACCCATCTGAAATATAAACCTAGCAACCCATCTGAAATATAAACCTAGCAACCCACCTGAAATATAAACCTAGCAACCCACTTGAAATATAAACCCAGTATCACACCTGAAATATAAACCCAGCAACACATCTGAAATATAAACCTAGCAACCCACCTCAAAAATAAATCTAGCAACCCACCTAAACAAGGATATGTGTGGTACCGGTGGATGCTCCCTAAACTGGGTCCTTGGCAGAGACCTCAATTTTCAAACTGATGAGAAACCATCACCAAAGCAAACTGTGCTAGGTTACAACATGATTGCTTGATGGAAAACTATACATGTATATGATCCGCCACACAACAAAACCAACATTAATACATAGCGCTGATAAAAACACATAACTCAAGAACTGCTAATGATAGAAAGATAATCTTGGTACCCAACTGCTGCTAATATTCTGAAATAGCATTACGCTTCAAATCACAGAACTGAGTTATTAAAGTAATTGCATAAACTGCATGTACAAGAATTCAAAGTGCTCTGCTCTACGTTAGAGAAAGTTCATGTTGTATGCAAATGATAGTGAATTCTTCCGTGTTATACATTAGAGAAAGTTCATGTTGTATGCAAATGATAGTGAATTCTCATGTGTTATACATTAGAGAAAGTTCATGTTGTATGCAAATGATAGTGAATTCTCATGTGTTATACATTAGAGAAAGTTCATGTTGTATGCAAATGATAGTGAATTCTCACGTGTTATACATTAGAGAAAGTTCATGTTGTATGCAAATGATAGTGAATTCTCACGTTTTATATACATTAGAGAAAGTTCATGTTGTATGCAAATGATAGTGAATTCTCCCGTGTCATACATCAGAGAAAGTTCATGTTGTATGCAAATGATAGTGAATTCTCCCGTGTCATACATTAGAGAAAGTTCATGTTGTATGCAAATGATAGTGAATTCTCCAGTGTTATACATTAGAGAAAGTTCATGTTGTATGCAAATGATAGTGAATTCTCCCGTGTTATACATTAGAGAAAGTTCATGTTGTATGCAAATGATAGTGAATTCTCACGTTTTATATACATTAGAGAAAGTTCATGTTGTGTGCAAATGATAGTGAATTCTCTCCCCTTCACAAAAATGTCCTACTTTATATAATCGGCAGTTGGGTTACGTAGTAAAACATGCAACCATATTAATAATACCTAATTATCATAATTTATGCATAATTATGCTAATAAGGTAAACAATAAAAGCTCGTAACTTCTCGACACTATAGTATATTCAATTTTGACAACGTTGATATTTTAGAAAGCTAAGAGTAAATCCTTTCATTTAGAAATACAATGAAATTCTCTTTAATTAAAAGTTCATAATTGTGCATGTGTAATTTATGCAAATTAATGCGATAAAACAGTTTGTTCATTTGAAACTTGGTGGTATTTCAGGAAGCGTTTAGTACCAACTATATGTTTTATCAATAGCAGTTTTTGAGTTGTGTTTTTATCAATAGCAGTTCTTGAGTTGTGCTTTTATCAATAGCAGTTCTTGAGTTGTGTTTTTATCAATAGCAGTTATTGAGTTGTGTTTTATCAATAGCAGTTCTTGAGTTGTGTTTTATCAATAGCAGTTATTGAGTTATGTTTTTTATCAATAGCAATTCTTAAGTTATGTGTTTTTATCAATAGCAGTTCTTGAGTTATGTGTTTTATCAATAGCAGTTCTTGAGTTATGTGTTTTATCAATAGCAGTTCTTGAGTTATGTGTTTTATCAATAGCAGTTCTTGAGTTGTGTGTTTTTATCAATAGCAGCTCTTGAGTTATGTGTTTTTATCAATAGCAGTTCTTGAGTTGTGTTTTATCAATAGCAGTTCTTGAGTTGTGTGTTTTTATCAATAGCAGTTCTTGAGTTGTGCTTTTATCAATAGCAGTTCTTGAGTTGTGTGTTTTTATCAATAGCAGTTCTTGAGTTGTGTTTTAATCAATAGCAGTTCTTGAGTTGTGCTTTCATCAATAGCATTTCTTGAGTTGTGTGTTTTTATCAATAGCAGTTCTTGAGTTGTGTGTTTTTATCAATAGCAGTTCTTGAGTTGTGTGTTTTTATCAATAGCAGTTCTTGAGTTGTGTGTTTTTATCAATAGCAGTTCTTGAGTTATGTGTTTTTATCAATAGCAGTTCTTGAGTTGTGTTTTTATCAATAGCAATTCTTGAGTTATGTGTTTTATCAATAGCAGTTCTTGAGTTGTGTGTTTTTATCAATAGCAGTTCTTGAGTTGCGTGTTTTTATCAATAGCAGTTCTTGAGTTGTGTTTTTATCAATAGCAGTTCTTGAGTTGTGTTTTTATCAATAGCAATTCTTGAGTTGTGTTTTTATCAATAGCAGTTCTTGAGTTGTGTTTTTATCAATAGCAGTTCTTGAGTTGTGTTTTTATCAATAGCAGTTCTTGAGTTATGTGTTTTTATCAATAGCAGTTCTTGAGTTGTGTTTTTATCAATAGCAGTTCTTGAGTTATGTGTTTTTATCAATAGCAGTTCTTGGGTTATGTGTTTTATCAATAGCAGTTCTTGAGTTGTGTGTTTTTATCAATAGCAGTTCTTGAGTTGTGTGTTTTTATCAATAGCAGTTCTTGAGTTGTGCTTTTATCAGCACTATGTTGGTTTTGTCGTGTAGCGGCTCATATGTGTATCACTCATTTACATGCAGTCACGAAGACAAGTTCTTACAACTTATATTAATCACTCTCGAGACCTCATTCCTGATGGAATCCATCGCCACAAGGGAGAGAGAAGAGGCTATGTGGAATTTAAATGCTTGCTAAGGGCACAATCATAACGGCTCCAGCGGGGCCCAATCTCCGAATCTTTCGCACCTGAAGCGAACGCGCATCCACTGCGCTATCACGACTTCCACAGCTTTATTGGTTAGAATTACTACATAATAAAATTGTCTGCAATGTAAGTACAAATGATTGGATGCATGAAGTCCAGCACCACGGGGACGATGCCACGTATCCAGCACCATGATGGGGACGTAGCCATGTATCCAGCACCATGACGAGGACGATGGGGACGTAGCCACGTATCCAGCACCATGATGGGGACGTAGCCACGTATCCAGCACCATGATGGGGACGTAGCCACGTATCCAGCACCATGACGGGGACGATGCCATGTATCCAGCACCATGATGGAGACGATGGGGATGTAGCCATGTATCCAGCACCATGATGGAGACGATGGGGATGTAGCCATGTATCCAGCACCATGATGGAGACGATGGGGATGTAGCCATGTATCCAGCACCATGACGGAGACGATGCCATGTATCCAGCACCATGATGGAGACGATGGGGATGTAGCCATGTATCCAGCACCATGATGGAGACGATGGGGATGTAGCCATGTATCCAGCACCATGATGGGGACGTAGCCACGTATCCAGCACTATGACAGGGACGTAGCCACGTATCCAGCACCATGACGGGGACGTAGCCAAGTATTCAGCACTATGACAGGGACGTAGCCACGTATCCAGCACCATGACGGGGACGTAGCCAAGTATTCAGCACTATGACAGGGACGTAGCCACGTATCCAGCACCATGACGGGGACGTAGCCAAGTATTCAGCACCATGATGGGGACGTAGCCACGTATCCAGCACCATGACGGAGACGATGGGGACGTAGCCATGTATCCAGCACTATGACGGGGACGTAGCCATGTATCCAGCACTATGACGGGGATGTAGCCATGTATCCAGCACTATGACGGGGACGTAGCCATGTATCCAGCACTATGACGGGGATGTAGCCATGTATCCAGCACTATGACGGGGACGTAGCCATGTATCCAGCACTATGACAGGGATGTAGCCACGTATCCAGCACCATGACGGGGACGACGGGGACTTAGCCACGTATCCAAGCTAAGTTAAATACTAGGGGGAAATTTGAAAAGATGTAAATAATAAATAGTGCTATGAGAAATATTAGAAATGAAGGTGTATTGAGACTTTTTGGTGGAAGTATTTTTGATGAGAAAAATTTGAATAAACTTTGCTTGAATGGTGCCATATGATGATTTTATATAGAACTATACACTGATATATGTGGCCTCCGTGGCCGAGTGGTTACGGTCGTTGAACAACTTGCTCCTCACTCTTCACTGCTGTAGGTTCGAATCCCTTTGGAGGTGTTGAATTATTTCATGCGAGGAAGCTATCCTGTGGTTCTACCCGGGTGCCCGTCAGTGCCTGCAATACTGCTCGTAGGTGAACCCGGAACTTCCTCCACCACTTCTAGCTGGAGTCGCCGCATCACCTAATCTGTTGGTGCAACTTAAAACCCAAAAATCACAAATTTCTGTTGACTAGTAATCAGTAAACTTAAAAACGTTGTGTCCTCGAGTCGATCATAAAACAAGGTACAGTGGAACTTCTCAAAACCAGAACCCCTCTTAACGCGGAATTCCCTCTAAACAGAGCGATTTTCCCGGTCCCGATATTTTCCTTCTTTATTCAATGTAAAAATAACCTCTGTAAACCGAAACCCCTCTTTTCCGAACACCGGAAGTTTTCTATTTCAAATTACCCCCTGAAAACCGGATGCGAAAACCGGATCCAAACGACCCCATTGTCTCACCTGAAATTTAACGCCTTCCGTGTTTTGATCAAACAATTACACAGAATTGGTGGCATATTGTTTACTCCAATGTGTGCCTGACATGCGGTGTTGTTGTGAGAAGCCTACAGGCGTGATAATCACTGGACATTATTTTATATTGTTCTTTGTAAGGAATCGGAGGTTTGTTTTCATATTTAGTTTATACAAATTTATTTTAGCTCGATTGCGAAACAAGTTATTTCAACTTATATTAATCACTCTCGAGACCTCATTCCTGATGGAATCCATCGCCACGAGGGAGAGAGAGAAGAGGCAACGTGGAATTTCATTGCCTTGCCTAAGGGCACAATCATAACGTCTCCAGCGGGACTCGAACTCCGGACCTTTCGGACCTGAAGCGAACGCGCATCCACTGCGCTATCACGACTTCCACAAGGTTTCATGTTTGAGAAATTAGTTTTAATATGATCTAATTAATTGTGAATGGGATTTCACAAAAGGCAAACTATCATTATTTAATGCATAACATTGACTATTTTCAGTAATAAATCTTGATAATTACAGGTCAAATACGAGACTGATGAGTCATTGCATACTTGTAACAATTTTGAGCTAATTTTGTTTTCAATATACTTCTTCCACAGTTGTAAGTAATTTACAGTCAAACCTGTCTTAAGCAGCCAGCCAAGGGAGTCAGAGAAAGTGGCTGCTTAGCACAGGTGGTTGTTTAATAGAGGTCAAATATATAATAAAACAACCGATTGGGAATCTGGAAACTGGCTGCTTAATACAGGTTGGCTGCTTAATGGAGGTGACCACTAACACAGGTTTGACTGTAGTTCTGTAGTAACTGCCAAAATCTAAGCATGTCTCAGCGTCCTAAGCACTGTATAGTTGACCTGGCCCTTGAAATTTATCAGAGAGTCACTCCCCCACCTCCAATAACCCCTCCAAACAAACTTCTCCTCTGGTCTGGATGCTGTTCGGCTTAGAGGGGTTTCACTATAATGTGCAAGTAACATCGATATATTACATGTGATATTACACTCTGCCCTCCGCCTCATTGTCATCTATCCCTGTTTGAAGTTTCATTTGATTTGCTAGAATACTTTTTGAGTTATGTTCCAGATAAGCTTTTAATAAAGTGCAAAAGGGAGATAATTCAGTAAGTACAACACAGAAAGTTATGGTTCTTGTACTCTGCTTCATTCTCTTGTATGCTTAAAATTTAATTTGATTTCCTTCAATAACTGTTCCGATTTATGCTGCAGACAAACATTTAATGAAGTGAAAAGGGGAGATAATTTGGTAAGTACAGCAGAGAGTTATTGTTCCTGTACACTGCACACCACCTCACTGCCCTGTATCACAGCTTTAAGTTTCATTTGATTTCCTTGAATAGCATTTAATGAAGTGAAAAAGGGAGATAATTCATACAACAGAGTTACGGTTCTTGCACACTCCACTCCGACTAATTGCCCTATATCACCGTTTCAAATTCCATCCCACATGAAGGACCACATATATATATATATATATGCTTTAATTCATCCGCGCCAACGAGATTGATTAACATAAGTTGTTAGCTCATTTCGTAATCGTTTTCGTAGAATTGATATCCCCACACAAATGGTAGTGTACGGACACATATGTGGATTCTTAGTTAATTAATGGGTAATTCAGGGATCATTTTAAAGGGCGATGTGGACGAAATTGTTGCCCTAGGGACCCTGATTTCGCCCTCTGGGTGCCCACTTCTCCCTAAAAAAAACAACAAAAAAAACGTTTTGGTTTTTACGATTTTCAAACAAAATTGTGTCTAGTAGGAAAGACATTATAAAACACTGCTATTCAAATGTTGTATTTAATGGTTGTACTGTGCATTTTAACCCTATTTTGCAGAAGTACATTAAAGAACACTATTTATGGAAGCGATCACGCGCTTTCTCACTTCTCCCAAAAATTCTGACCTAGAATGAACCCTGGTAATTATAATAACTTTGGTGCACACACAGACAGATCCAAAACCATTAAGCCGAACTGGCTGGGTGGGGGGGGGTAATAAATCATTGAAAAAAGAAAAATAACACCAAGCATACCGTTCATGACATTCATGGCCTTGGTGGCGCATTCTCTGTCCCGGAAATGGACAAATGCATAGTCCTTCAGCTTCTTCACTCTCTCTATCGCCCTGTCGTTGCCGCATGCCTGGTTGAAAGCTCTCCAAATCGTATCTTCGGTTGTGCTCAACATCAAGTTTCTAACATACAATATCTTCACCTGAAATATATGGAACAATCTGTTGAAACAAGACTCAAACATACAATATCTTCACCTGAAATATATGGAACAATCTGTTGAAACAAGACTCAAACATACAATATCTTCACCTGAAATATATGGAACAATATGTTGAAACAAGACTCAAACATACAATATCTTCACCTGAAATATATGGAACAATATGTTGAAACAAGACTCCAAGTATACAATATCTTCAACTGAGGCGAGATTGTCTTATAGGCGAGATTGTCTTATTGTCTTATAGGCGAGATTGTCTTATAGGCGAGGCGAGATTGTCTTATAGGCGAGTTTGTCTGTCTTATAGGCGAGATTGCCTTATAGGCGAGATTGTCTAAGGCGAGATTGTCTTATAGGCGAGATTGTCTTATAGACGAGTTTTTCTGAGGAAAGATTGTCTTATAGGCAAGATTGTCTTATAGGCAAGATTGTCTTATAGGCAAGATTGTCTTATAGGCGAGATTGTCTGATTGTCTTATAGGCGAGATTGTCTTATAGGTGAGGCGAGATTGTCTTATAGGTGAGTTTGTCTGTCTTATAGGCGAGATTGTCTTATAGGTGAGATTGTCTTATAGGCGAGATTGTCTTATAGACGAGATTGTCTGAGGCGAGATTGTCTTATAGACAAGATTGTCTGAGGCGAGATTGTCTGAGGCAAGATTGTCTGAGGAAAGACTGTCTGAGGTGAGATTGTCTGAGGAGAGATTGTCTGAGGAGAGATTTCTGGAAGCGAGATTGTCTGAGGCAAGATTGTCTGAGGAGATATTTTTGGAAGCGAGATTGTCTGAGGCGAGATTGTCTGAGGGGAGATTGTCCGAGGAGAGATTTCTGGAAGCGAGATTGTCTGAGGCGAGATTGTCTGGGGGGAGATTGTCCGAGGGGAGATTGTCCGAGGAGAGATTTCTGGAAGCGAGATTGTCTGAGGCGAGATTGTCTGAGACGAGATTGTCTTATATACGAATATGGCCCGTACTGAAAAACATGTGTAATACTGATTTTGTAACAAATACAATATGATCAAAAATTTTTTTGGAAATTGTGACAAGTCACTTTGAACAGAAATATAACTTTTCAAAAACATGCATGCATTTTGTTTGATCTGTATAGACATGTCAACAATCATAATTGACATTTGGGACTATAAATGTCCTCTTTTGTAGATTCTAACATCATTTTATTTACAGCATAAACTGAGTTAATAATTCAACACAAATCAAACTGATTGTAGAAGTTACATGTACCTGTTTGAGATAAGTCACCTAGTCAATATTGTGATCAACTAATGTAAACAAGATAAGGGATGTTCATAAAGTGTTATATACCCAAAAGGTGTAGTGAGGCCAAACAATTTTTTGTCTGGGTAACAATCAAGGTGGGAATATTTTTTTATTTTTGCTTGGTAGGCTGGGGGGGATAGTGTTGTTAATTTGAAACCGGTACCAAGCCAAATCTGTTTTCTTTTTCAGGATCGCGTACTTGATACTGAGCGAAAAGTACAACAAAACTGCAAAGGCAAAGTATAAATATTTGATTTCCTTCTTGAGCACATCTTGAACACATACCCGGTACCATACGCTAAGTCCATGTCATTTTATACAAAATGTATGTATGGTCATACAGGATCCATTCTAGGTCAGAATTTTTGGGAGAAGTGAGAAAGCGTGTGATGGTGTTCTTTAATATACTTCTGCCAATTAGGGTTAAAATGCACAGTACAAACCATTAAATACAACATTTGAATAGAAGGAGTGCTTTATAATGGGCCAGTGTATCTTACTAGACACAATTTTGTTTGAAAATCGTAAAAACCAAAAAATAATTTATTTTTTTAGGTAGAAGTGGGGCCCCCAGAGGGCGAAGTCAGGGTCCCTAGGGCGACCATTTCACCCTCTAGAATGATCCCTGTCATTATATGACTCATATTACCTGAACCAAATGTTGTTTTTTTGGCCTGACCTAGGGAATCTATTTTACTTCATTGTTTTATCAATTAATCCAGTATCACCACCAGCATTGTTATCTAAGTAAAGTTTAATATGAATTGACACAGACTTGTTTAAAATACACAGCTTATCATCCTCGACAATGACACAGTGAAGTTAATTTATATGTTTAGCTCTACTATTCAATGTACATGTACTGGTCCAACGCAATATGTGAAATATGTATATAAACAAAAAACCAATCAATTAACCCTTTCAACCCCACAGGCCTCTAAATAGGCTTATGAAAAGTGTAGATCCAGATGAGCCGGCTCATGACGAGCCGTCTCATCAGGATCTGCACTTTTTGCCAGTAATAATTATTACTATTTTTAGATAAAATTACCCATTTTTATCAATGAACTGGTCCAAAGGTAATTTTCTTATTCATTTATTGGTCTAAAAATATCATGCACCAGTCCATGTCAGTTACTTGGGGTTGAATGGGTTAAACACAATATATGTGATCCAGGTAGTTTTGGTATCGACCAGGTATCATGAGATACAATCACTTAGTCAAAATAAAAGCGTGTTTCACTATATCTTTACTTTAGTGCAGTGTTTTGAAGGGCTTGCAGTGGTTTGAAGGGCCTTGCATACAAACTTGCAAATTGCAGGTTCGAATCCCGCCGGCGAAGATTTTGTTCAAGACAGCTTTATATTGCTATTTTACAGGTAAATGCCATTTTGCATAAATACGATGTTCACGTGCTTCTAAATATAAATGTGTAGTAAACTCCTATATATATAAGTGAATGTGAACCATATATATTTAACACATCTTACATTTCCTTCGACCGCTGGAAAGTGTTTCTATGAAAGAAAACAGTGCAACTGTGACGTCACAGAAGATGTCATAAATGATGTCACCGACAGCTTCAGTCCAAAAACGTTCGCGTCGACAACATTACAACATGCAGCAACTCTAAGGTACCACATATGCAAAGCAGTGAGAAATAAAATGTGTTGTTCCAATGTTTTCAACCAGTGGCATATCACATTTTATTTCACTAAAAAAATATCTATATTTCATCAATAGAAAGCATAAAATAACCATTTTCATATACCACAACATTTACACTACAGACGGGTAATATCGCCATAATCCCATTGCATAGTTATCGTGTTACACTACTAAGTGTATACATTTATGTAATAACTATGCAAATGAGAACGGTATGTATTCATACACTCTGTAAACAAAATAAGCAACCAATATGGCGTCGCAATTCTGGTGTCATTGAAAATCATCATCGAGCTACATGTATAAACACTATAAATCCTGCACGATGGGCTATTAACACTACAAATCCTGCACGACAGGCTATTAACACTATAAATCCTGCACGATGGGCTATTAACACTACAAATCCTGCACGACAGGCTATTAACACTACAAATCCTGCACGATGGGCTATTAACACTACAAATCCTGCACGATGGGCTATTAACACTATAAATCCTTCACAACAGACTATTAACACTACAAATCCTACACGACGGGCCATTAACACTACAAATCCTGCATGACGGGCCATTAACACTATAAATCCTGCACGATGGGCTATTAACACTATAAATCCTGCACGATGGGCTATTAACACTACAAATCCTGCACGACAGGCTATTAACACTATAAATCCTGCACGACGGGCTATTAACACTACAAATCCTGCACGACAGGCTATTAACACTACAAATCCTGCACGACAGGCTATTAACACTATAAATCCTGCACGACGGGCTATTAACACTACAAATCCTGCACGACAGGCTATTAACACTACAAATCCTGCATGACAGGCTATTAACACTACAAATCCTGCACGACAGGCTATTAACACTATAAATCCTGCACGATGGGCTATTAACACTACAAATCCTGCACGACAGGCTATTAACACTATAAATCCTGCACGACAGGCTATTAACACTATAAATCTTGCACGACAGGCTATTAACACTACAAATCCTGCACAACGTGCTATTAACACTATAAATCCTGCACGACAGGCTATTAACACTATAAATCCTGCATGACAGGCTATTAACACTATAAATCCTGCACGATGGGCTATTAACACTACAAATCCTGCACGACTGGCTATTAACACTACAAATCCTGCTCTATCACTATTCTTCAATGTTCAGCCATGTCCAGCTACAGTAGCAATTCCAATGTAAAACTTGCTAAATGTCGTGCAAATAGCCGGTTATAGAACATTACACATTTTGATCGACTTTGTAAAATTTATATTACTTGTTGTGATGTCATAGGAAAGTACTTGTGGCGACGTCATAGTCTCGCATGCTCATTCATAGTGGTAGCGAGGAGGGTGGGTTTGGGAGGAAATGGGATTTGGAGGAATTCCTCCAAAGACAGCTAGACCTCATTTGATGTGCTCCACCTACTACGCGGTGCCATTCCGCTCTAGCAAATAATATGACGATTATCCAGCTAATATTGGTGGGTGGGTGCCTCACGGATCAGTCTTTCATGCATGGGATGGGCACATGGGTAGAACCACTGACGTACCGCAAGTCATGCAGTGGTAGCTTGTTCACTTCAGGTGTGAGAGGTCCGGAGTTTGCAGCTGTGCTTGTAGGCAAGGCACTTTTCTAACACAGGTCTGTGGACAAAATCCCCATGTCTATGGTTAATGATTAACCCCTTACTCCACATAGACGCCATACAAACCCTATATAGTTTCCCACATATAGGGCCATCTATTCCCAGAGATATCGATATTGAGTATGTACATGCAATACAGTGAGTAGTGAGTGATATTGCTGGCTTTTCTATTACCTCCTGTGACATCAAGTCTGATATATATCCAAAATGTATATTGGTCCTTTTAGTTGGTTACTGTTGTTCCCTAACCAGATGTGGTATGATAAATTGAATTTTACCAAAATCATGTGAATTACTTGACAACAAATCTTTACAGATATTAAAGTACCCATTGTATATATAGTAGTCTGAAGGATTAGGATATCTGTCAAGATATAATAATTTAGTAATTATAAGCAGGGATCATTCTAGAGGGTGATGTGGGCGAAATTGTCGCCCTAGGGACCCTGACTTCGCCCTCTGGGGGCCCCACTTCTCCCTAAAAAAAAATCTTTTTTGGTTTTTACGATTTTCAAACAAAAGTTTGTCTAGTAAGATACACTGGCCCATTATAAAGCACTCCTTCTATTCAAATGTTGTATTTAATGGTTGTACTGTGCATTTTAACCCTATTTTGCAGAAGTATATTAAAGAACACCATTTAAGGAAGCGATCACGCGCTTTCTCACTTCTCCCAATAATTCTGACCTAGAATGAACCCTGTATAAGATGAGAAAGCAGGGTTCCAGCTGTCGGTCGCCAATTGCTAGCCTGGGAACAGGCGTCGATATATTTTGCCTGGTCAGTCAAATAAATATATTTTAACACCGAGACTATTAATTGGGCCGTATTGAGTTTCTGGGGCCGTATTGAGTTTCTGATCATATCAACAACGCCTGGGGAAAAGTGGGGGATTGTCTGTGTCATTATTGACTCGCATTAATCCTATTAATAGGCCTATTAGCTAGTGATATTTAAACCGATTATCGCTAAGTCGCCGACAATCGTTCGCGGCATTGACATCGGCGATAATCAATTGTGAAAATGTGTAATCGATTATAATTGACGAGTCTTTATTTTTGTCTCTTACTTTTATGTTTGTTTATACCTCAAATAAAGCCACGATTTACTATTGGCTGTATTTTATTAGCATTGCACGTTTGCAACAACAATTCTAACTGTATCTAGTACTAGACTTTTCACTAGTATGTCACTAAGCGTTCTGTCCTCTTAATAACTTAAAAACTAATTATATATCAGGTGGCAGTCTACTAACTTAAAAGTCTAGTACTCAGATGTAACTGAGTAACTAATTTGTCGAAACTAGTAACTTGTACGTAATTTATTAACTAGTACTAAATAGATTGTTAAACTCACAAATTAGATGGAATGATTTTGATTTATAGCTATATCAATTGCCCGATTAATAATCAATTATCTAATCGGTTTACCTGTCCCGATTATTCCGATTAATCGATTATGGATTTTTGAAACTGATGCACATCACTACTATAGCACGTGACTTAATTAATGACGTAATTGAATCGAAAGCGAGGCACTGCAATGTTGATAAAACTTTGATAATTGGCCGCCATTGTTTACGGGTCAACGGAATGATAAATAGATTTTAAAAGTACAATGTGCATCTGATATATATTTAAGTCATCCTTAGTTCCATTTACGCCGAATCGATACATTAAGTACCATCTAAATGTAATATTTAAAATCTGCCATCTCGTCGATATAACACAGAAATAGGACATTATATGTTTGCAATGTAAATGAGTCTACGGGAGAATTCGTGTATATTTGGAAATGATCGTGTATAATCGTGCCAGTTCGGCGATTTCCGATAGAATTCCGTTTCTATATTTAGCGATATTATCTTGTAGAGAAGAGGTGTCGTTCTTCAAATCTACATAAATGAGGTGTAAGTAGATGGTGCTACGATTGGAAATCCATTTTCCCCAGGCTGTTCATTTTCCCAGTTCCAAGTTAAAAAGTGAAAAATCGATAGACTGGCACCCAGCCAATTGCGACAAAAAACAAATACTGGTGCTAAAGTGTGTGAATAGGCGTAAAATATGTGTCACAACTTTTTTTTTTGGCACATGTTTTATAAAATACATAGTGTCAAATATTTATATGTGAACTATATGGTGCTTAGTTCACTCTAAGTTTTTCAAATTGGCTCCAGTTTTTTTCAATTGGCAACAGAAATGGCGCAGCAGAAAACAATTCAGACAGAGGTAACCCTGGAAAGCAGATGAAAATTGAAAGCTGATTGTGCTAAGGAAACAACGATAAAAACAGACATTACAGAGGAAACAACTTGAGAGGACCTATATACTTTTAGGTGGAATTCAGGGGCAGTAACTGATCAATGTTTCTCATTGGCTTATCTTAAACCTGAATGTTGGGGGGGGGGGGTCATATACATACCAGGGGTTTTATTTGTCCAAATATTTAGACTTGAAAAATGTAACATTTTACTATCGAAGCATTTTTAAAATAACAGATCAAACAAAAATTATGTATAGGACTAGGGTTTTATGTGGGGATTTGTCTGCCTGTGTCAAAAAACATAGGGGGGATAATGCCTTCGGAGATTATGTCCTGTGAACACTTGATCAGAAATTGTTTGGCAGTAGGCCTGTTTGCGGGAACCTAGACCTCTTTGTCCTGGCCAGGCTTAGCCAACCTAAGCGGTTAACCATGTGAGGTGTCTAGCTCAAGGACACTACATACGTGCCCTGGCCAAGTATTTGATCCAGGGAACCAAATCCAACACTCTACCTGCACTGTATCTGCACGATGTGGAAACCTATAATGGCATATTACATCTGGGAGTGTACAAAAATCTTTGTCTTCAAGGCTTCCAGTGATCGACGGTGTCTTCGTTATAGATGGTTCTATTTTACTATGTATGTTTTGTTAAAGAGTGTTGAATTGATCGATGCTGGTATGTTTGACGATGAACAACTTGGAATTATTAGTGACCTGATTTTTGACAATATTTTTGGCATCAAAAATGCGGAATTTCTTTAGCTCTGACGAGTCTCTTAGGCGATCTAGGTACATGGGTAGTCCTAGATATAAGATCTAGGTACATGGGTAGTCCTATATATAAGACCTAGGTACATGGGTAGTCCTATATATAAGGTACATGGGTAGTCCTATATATAAGATCTAGGTACATGGGTAGTCCTATATATATATATTAGGTACATGGGTAGAGTCCTATATATATACTGAGTCAAAAAAGAAACGATACCAAATTAAAAATGACGTAAAATGGATAAAACCATAGAAAGGTTTAATATATTATTACGTATCAGTACCGGGTATCTTATTGCAACGTCAGCCAACCATAAACACAGATAAATAAACACCCGATAATCCTGGAACGCCGAATTTCCGATTTGCACGTGCTCCTCAACAAAGACAACTTCCTACACATGTACAAATCGGAAAACCGGTTTATTGTACTGGTATTGCATTATCATCGAGGAAAAACACCTTACATACCCATTGTTACCTAACAAAATGCCTAGGCCAAACCGCAATCAGAGAATGCGTGCCATTGGCATGATTGACGGCGGTTTACGTCAGCGTGACGGTCGCAAATCGACTCGGGGGTTATGCGGATCACGATAACACGTCTACTTCGACGTTATCGAACACATGGATCGATGGACGACCGTCCAAGATCTGGTCGACCACGTGTGACGACGCGTGAACAGGACCGTCACATTCGGACGTCACATTTACGTGACCGGTTCCTACCTGCTACGCACACAGCTGCCGTTACTCCTGGGATGACCAACAATCGCATCAGTGCACAAACAGTCAGGAACCGGCTCGGTGAACGTGGCATTCGTGCCTATCGGCCATACGTTGGACCCATCCTGACACGACGTCACCGTGACGTACGGCGGGAATGGACGACGGAACGTGCTCGCTGGACTCGGTTACAGTGGAATTCGGTGATGTTTAGCGATGAATCGCGGTTCTGTTTGCGTCGAGCGGATGGCAGAGAGCGGGTATATCGCAGACGCGGTGAACGTTACGCCGACGCATGTGTACGTCAGGTCGATCTGTTCGGGGGCGGAAGCGTTATGGCGTGGGGCGGTATCACCTTCGGCAGTCGCACTGAACTGTTAGTGGTGGACGGGAACCTAAACGCCCAGCGGTACTGTGATGAGATCCTTGCGCCAGTTGTTGTGCCGTTCTTTAACGCCAACAGAAACGTCACACTGTTCCAACAGGACAACGCCAGGTGTCATACTGCTCGGATTTCCACCACATTATTGGAGCAGAACAATATTGAAACCCTGCCGTGGCCTGCTTTGTCACCAGACTTGTCACCCATAGAACATTTGTGGGATACGTTAGACGGCCGCGTCAGACGACGTCAGCTGGTAACGTTAAACCAACTGAGGGATGTTTTGCGTCAGGAGTGGACAAATATTGACCAGCAAGAGATTCAGACACTCTTCCGTTCGATGCGACGGCGGTGCATTGCAGTGAGAGACGCAAATGGTGCCCATACTCGGTATTGACGTCTGTGTGAAAACTCCATTAGACCCCTGTCCGACGAATTACGTCATCACGCAGCAGACAGTTTCGGAGGCTCATTATGCTTATGTGCTCTTCTTTCAAACATGTTGGACTATCATCTTATGAATTTGCAAAGAATTTTCTTAATAAATGTTGAAATTATAGACACCAGGTATTGTTTCTATTTTGACTCAGTATATATTAGGTACATGGGTAGTCCTATATATATAAGACCTCTGCACAATTTTTTTTCGATAGTGAAATGTCACATTTTTCAAGTCTAAATATTTAGACTATTTGGATTAGGTACATGGGTAATAACTGCTATTTATTGCCCCCCGGTACCATACCCACCTGGAACCCACACAGAAAAGGCAACAATGCTAAACATGATCGGTTGGTTGTCACTTACTTTACTCATAACATCTTCATCAACTTCTTGTTCAGGCTCAGCCCAGTCGACTGCAATCTGATGTCCCCAAAGTTGTATCCCTCCTGGTATCAGTTTTCTTCTGGCCATAGCTGCTGCTCTATGACTCTCAAATTCTACAAATGCAAAACCTCTGTTCTTGGTTTTATCCATAGCAGAAGGGTAAACTATCACATCTGCTACACAATCAGTCACTTTCTTCATTTCTATCATAATTTCTTCTTTATCTTTGGTTTTAGGAATTCCTCCAACAAAAAGTCTGCAATTGTCAACACTAGGACACACCCCTAACAAACGTCCCTTCCTGATCTGATGGTTGTTCATATCTCTCACAGCTTTCACAGCATCATTTTTATTTGTGTACATTACAAAACCATACCCTCTGTTGCTTCCGCTAAAATCCATCATTAATCTCAGTTCATAGATAATGCCCACCTTTTCAAACGCAGGCACAAGTTCATCTTCGAAACAGTCCCTTGGTATTTTACCAACAAAAACTTCACATCCTCTTCCAGGCAGTGGACCTTTCCAGTTCGGAGGTGGTCCGCCGTATTTTCGCTGACCATTTTCCTGAATCATACTATATCCAGTCTTCTCCATTAATTTTATCAATTCTTTCGTCGTATCCATATTTGTCAAATTAAAATGTTAAACTACAATATACATTGCTATCTCAATCCGATAGCAGACGTCCAACAACTGTGTCAAAGTTCACACGCATGCGTACTATGAAATTCATCGGCTCCCAGGACTTTGATACGTAAATTATCTCGCGCCATGCTGTCAGTTCATTGGTCAAAGGTTTTTCCCACCTGCATGAAAGTACCGCTGGAGCACGTGTTGTATATTCAGCATCTCTTTCATGATGCGGCGACAAAAAGCACACATGTGTGCGGGCGGTGGACACAAACAATCGTGTTAGTCATGAAATTTTACTGTATTTTATAGAGTTACTGTACATACGCGGTATTCTATAAGTTAGTGTACTTCAAATTAATTTGTTAATTGGAGATGTTTCTTTTTTTATTCAGTCTTGGTCACTGGCATAATTTAGACACTTCAAGATAAAATATTATAGATATAATTTATTATAAGGCGTATTTTTTCTACATTTACATGTACTATAAGGCACGTAGCTCCTATAAGGCACTGAAGTCCCGGTGTCATATAGAATAGTAACCCCCTCAAAATAATGACCCACAGGTCATTATTCGGCCGTAGAATATTGACCCCCCTTGCGGAAAAATCGCCCCCCTCTGAATTTATTATAATTAAATGTTAATTAGCACTGTTTAAGGCCTAACAACATATATTTTGATTCAATGGTGTACAGATTAACATAAATATATTGAATCTGAAAAAAAAGAGTACGCAGATAACGCTATCAATTTCTAAAGATGATAATGAGAGAGAGGGTAGGATCACTTTTCGGTGCCATAGAATAATGATCCCTCTATGTGTAGACTATATGAGAGAGAGGGTAGGATCACTTTTCGATGCCATGGAATAATGATCCCCTGGAATGAGTGGCATCCGTGGTCCAATGGTAGAGCGTCAGATTTGGAATCGAACGGTCCCGGGTTCGATACTCGGTCAGGCCACGTATGTAGTGTCATTGAGCAAGGCACCCCACACACATTGCTTAGTACTGGTTAATCACCTAGGTCGGCTAAGCCTGTCCAGGAAAACATGTCTAGGTCCCCGCAAGGGGTTTGACAATAATGGAACATGCATGCAATGAGTCACTGTCTGTATCATTGCACTATCCTCAAACAATCGAAAATGACTAATCTCTTCAGGTGGCGCCGCTCATATGGGCAACCAGTAGTGACGATAAATAAACGTAAAACACACGCACGCAACGCACGCACGCACGCACGCCACGCACGCAACGCACGCACGCTCACACACACAGTTAAATGCTAGTTGGATGCTTCTTCAGGAGAAATTGATGTATATTTCTTTAACAAATTTAATTAATATGTTATCCACTTATTATAGCACACCATTCTTATCCAGAAAATGTGTACAACTATGTAATATGTTGTTAACAATGAGAGAGATCGGTCAGTTACTGCCCCTGCATACTCTCTAAAGGTAGATAGGTCCTAGTAAGTGTTTTCCTCTGTTTTTATCGTTGTTTCCTTTGCACAACATGCTAGCAATTTTATTCCACTATCGCTTCGTATGATTATTAATGTATGATTATTAAATGACTATATCTCGACAGATCTCATACAGTATATGCAATGGCTACTTGTTATCAATAAATTAACACGATTTGGATAAAATCAAATTTTTCATACCGCAACATCTGGTTAGGGAACAACAGTAAAAACAAAGGATTCTAACTAAAAGGACCTATTCGCATATTGGAATAAATCAGACATTATCTGCCAAGGGAGGTAATAGAAAATTAGAGATGTCTCTCATTGGATGACTTTTCCAGAAATGGTTAGCTTTCGAGAAGCAGTCTTAATGTTTAAAACACTCAATGGCCTAGCACCTGTCTATCTGCAAGAGTTATTCACATTTACGTCCGATGTTCGAACTCAAAACTTGCGATCATCCGCCAATCTTCAACTTTACCCTCCTAAGCCAACTACTGAACTGTTTAGACAATCTTTCTTATATTCAGGGTCACACTTGTGGAATTCCCTCCATTATCACACCAAAGCAGCACATTCTTCAAAGCTTTATATATCTCAGAGTATATCAAACATTAGCATAATAAGAAAAGAAAACACCACAAAGATAAAAAGCGCGTCTATGTAATATATTAAAACAGGTTTTGGTATATCACCTAATTAAGTAAAAATTGAAAATTAGAACATTCAGCTGTTCAGTTTTACTCATATTGTAGAAATTGCGTACATGTACTATTGTTACGCAGCACGTGTCTTACTTTGTACATCTATTGGCGGCGCCCTTTGATGTTTAGCATCGATGTATTTCTTGTTTATACTGGGATTATCAAACGATAAAACAGGCGATTTAGTGTACTTATTACCCGCGAGTTATTTTATATACAAACATTAAAATACCGATCATCCATTCAGCATGTTTGCTGGGTATGTTCTAACTTATTTAACCGCGGTATGCAGACACAATATAATGTCATAGATTTATTCTAACATGGCTCGACATTTCGTCTGTGTGTGTGTTTTACGTTTATCTATCGTCGCTACCGCTCATATGAGCGACGCCTCATGAAGAGACTAGTCATTTTAAATGTTTGGAGGATAGTGCAATGATACAGACAGTGACACAATCCAGAGCCTCCTCTGGTTCTTTTACGTACACGGTGTAAAGCACCGACACGAGACCTCGGTTTAAACTCTCACCTTGAAAGACTGTTGATTTTATTAAGGTCAGACGGGGGATCGAATCTGCGATACCTGTAGTACAGGGTTAGGTATTATGGGGTTATAAACCTTTTATGTGGCATTACATTCAGCTTACGCGGTTATAGAGAACAATGAGATAGCCAGAGCCTGGGTTCAGTCGATTTTTTACTTCTGGCAAAACGACGTGTTGATATTTTCAGAAACTCAGTATTGCTCAAATAACAGTTTAGTGTCAAATAAATATATATATAAATTATAATATGATTAATCTATCCATAACAACGGAAGCCGATACGTGTCACATATAATTGTTTTATATGTCGAAATAACAACATAGCTATGTCGATATAACAATTTACTATGTCGTTATTATAACGACATTCTATATGTATGTCGGAATATCGATATATTATGTCGACGATGATGGTGGTTATGACAATGATGACTGAGAGACTGACGGAATAGAACAGTGCAAATACATAATCAAATAGGGGGTCATTGCTATATACATGGAACAATGACCCCCATCTCCCTATGCAATACATAATCAAATAGGTATTCATTGCTATATGTATGGAACAGTGACCCCCATCTCCCCATGCAAATACATAATCAAATAGGGAGTCATTGGTATATGTATGGAACAGTGACCCCCATCTCCACGTGCAATACATAATAAAATAGGGGGTTATTGCTATATGTATGGAACAGTGACCCCCATCTCCCCATGCAAATACATAATCAAATAGGGGGTCATTGCTATATGTATGGAACAGTGACCCCCATCTCCCCATGCAATACATAATAAAATAGGGGGTCATTGCTATATGTATGGAACAGTGACCCCCATCTCCCCCATGCAAATACATAATCAAATAGGGGGTCATTGCTATATGTATGGAACAGTGACCCCCATCTCCCCATGCAAATACATTGTAAAGACGCGAGCGGCTGATCAACATAGACAGCCTTATTGAGATATCCTTGATTGTATATTGAAGATTAAAGATGTAATCCAATTATCGACAGGGCGGTGAACTAATAAAGACACTAGAAATTAATGAGGCTTGAAGTAACTATGATATAGATAAGAGATCAGAGATTCACGAGATGTGAATAAACGAAATAGAAGAAAATAAAAATAGACGATAGAGTAAAATAGATAGAAAAGAACTTTGTGTTACGCTATTATTGAACTGATAGAGAACTGAAATATACCCCTAGACCAGAGAGTTTATATAGCTTAAACCTTGGAAAGAGCCATAACTAGACCAGAGGTAGAGTAAGAGCAGACGAGGGGGACACCACAATAGGGAGAAGAACTATATACGTTTTCTTTCGTTCTAATCCCGTTCAGCCTACTGCTGTAAAATTATATGTAAAATGTTCATTTCTTGATTACATGTACAAATACTGAAATAAATAATGTTTAAACTAAATTATATGTAAATGTTCATTTCTTGATTACATATACAAATACTGAAATAAATAATGTTTAAACTAAATTATATGTAAATGTTCATGATTACATGTACAAATACTGAAATAAATAATGTTTAAGCTAACGGCCTGTGTTGTTAATTCCTTTCCATCCAAACCCTGTTTTATTAATAACTGAAAGACAAATATTATTTATTAATATTGACAAACATGTACTTTTATACAAATTTACTTTAGCTCGATTGCGAAACAAGTTAGTTATTACAACTTATATTAATCACTCTCGAGACTTCATTCCTGATGGAATACATCGCCACGAGGGAGAGAGAATATGCAACGTGGAATTTAAATACCTTGCCTAAGGGCACACTCGTGACTGCTCCAGCGAGGCTCGAACTCCGGACCTGAAGCGAACGCGCATCCACTGCGCTATCACGACTTCCACAAACATGTACTCGTTCAAGTTCTATTTCTAAGTAAGATTAAAAATAAAAGATAACAGTTATTTAAAGCGACATTACATCGCAAAAAGCAAATAAATGCATTGTTCACGTATAAATGCATTACAATTTACAACTACAAATTCTTCCGAATACATTCGAACACTAACATTGAATCAATAAACAGTGTTTTTGTTGTCTACAAACTTTCAAAAGTGAATGTAGGATTTCATATACCAGTCATCCACGCTCCTGAATTGACACTTCTTTGTCATTGCAGTCAATACTAAACGCTTGATACTGTCGTTTAGAGATAATAAATTTAACTAAGATTAGTCTACAAATAAATATGCATAGGCACAAATGTGAGATATAATGGTACATCTGTACCATACATCTCGTTATTCGGGATACACGAGTTGTATTACGCATGTATGTCGACCATGTTTACATTATTTTGTTATGTCAACAAACCGCGTTTATTAGTTGAAATACTCAGTTTTTGATGCAAACATTTGGAAAACAATTATACCATATAATAGGAAAATACATTCTGTACAAATTTGCGTTTTCACTGATGTAGTGTCGCTTTAAATGAATGTTTTATTGACCACTCAGTTAGTGTGGCGTCCGTTGTCTAGTAGAGCGTCGGATTTGGAATGGTATGCATTCCATCGGAGGTTTAGGATCCTGTGATCCTGGAAGTATCCCTCTCGACGAGGACTCGCCCCTGTCGATACATGATGCACTCTCGTTCCAACCATCCATCAGCTTCTCGGGTACCTGAATCAATCGATGTTGGTAAGGCAGTTCTGTGGATTTACGCCGTTGCGATTTGATACATATCAACATATATGCTGGACTCTCATATACAACGATGTGGTCCTATGCATGTCGATGGCGGTAAGGCAGTACTGTGGATCTTCGCCGTTGTGTTGATGCATTGAAACATATATGCTGGACTCTCGTAGATAACGCTGTGGTCCTATGCATTTCGATGGTGGTAAGGCAGAGCTGTGGATCTTCGCCGTTGGGGTTTGATAAATTGCAACATATATGCTGGACCCTCGTCTGTGGTCCTATGCATTTCGATGGCGGTAAGGCAGTGATGTGGATCTTCGCCGTTGCGCTTGATACATATCAACATATATGCTAGACTCTCATAGACAACGCTGTGGTCCTATGCATTTCGATGGCGTAAGGCAGAGCTGTGGATCGTCGCCGTTGCGATTTGATACATTGCAACATATATGCTGGACTCTCGTCTGTGGTCCTATGCATTTCGATGGCGGTATGGCAGAGCTGTGGACCTTCGCCGTGCGGTTTGATACATTGCAACATATATGCTGGACCCTCGTAGACAATGCTGTGGTCCTATGCATTTCGATGGCGGTAAGGCAGAGCTGTGGATCTTTGCCGTTGCGATTTGATACATTGCAACATATATGCTGGACTCTCATAGACAACGCTGTGGTCCTATGCATTTCGATGGCGGTATGGCAGAGCTGTGGATCTTCGCCGTTGCGGTTTGATACATTGAAACATATATGCTAGCTCTCGTAGAAAACGCTGTGGTCCTATACATTTCGATGGCGGTAAGGCAGAGCTGTGGATCTTTGCCGTTGTGATTTGATACATTGCAACAAATATGCTCGACTCTCGTCTGTGGTCCTATGCATTTCGATGGCGGTACGGCAGAGCTTTGGATCTTCGCTGTTTCGGTTTGATGCATTGTAACATCTATGCTGAACCCTCGTAGAAAACACTGTGGTCCTATGCATTTCGATGGCGGTACGGCAGAGCTTTGGATCTTCGCTGTTTCGGTTTGATGCATTGTAACATATATGCTGAACCCTCGTAGAAAACACTGTGGTCCTATACATTTCGATGGCGGTAAGGCAGAGCTGTGGATCTTCGCCGTTGTAGTTTGATACATTGCAACACATATGCTGGACTCTCGTCTGTGGTCCTATGTATTTCGATGGCGGTAAGGCAGAGTTGTGGATCTTCGCCGTTGCGGTTTGATACATTGCTACATATATGCTGGACCCTCGTAGACAACGCTGTGGTCCTATGCATTTCGATGGCGGTAAGGCAGTGCTGTGGATCTTCGCCGTGCGGTTTGATACATTGCAACATATATGATCGACTATCGTCTGTGGCATTCAGGGGACGTGGGGGAGCATTTGGTGCTAACTGTCAGATCCCTTCGTCGACGTCGTGTATACGTCCAACATTGGGATATGTGGCGGCCCCAGAAGGAACCGTTTGCGAAAGTTGTCATCATGAAGAATTGTTTAGTTTATAAACTTTATACAAATATATTTGAGCTCGATTGCAAAAAGAAGTTCTGACAACGTTAGTTTAATTGCTCTCGATACCTCATTAATAATCCTGGTGGAATCCATCGACATGCGAGGGAGGGAAAATAACAATGTGGAATGTAAGATTTGTCAAAAGGAAGAAGCCACACCCAGTGGGACAGACGGATCTGTAGTCCAGTGGTAACACGCTGGACTGGTAATCCAGGGATCGCAGGTTCGATCCCCCGTCTGACCCTAATAAAATTAACAGTCTTTCAGATGGGACGTTAAACCGAGGTTTCGTGTCGGTGCTTTACACCGTGCACGTAAAATAACCAGAGGAGATTCTGGAATGGGTCTCTGTCTGTATCATGCACTATCCTCCAAAATCTAAAATAACTAATCTCTTCAGAAGGCGTCGCTCATATGGGCAACCGGTAGCGACGATAAATAAACGTAAAAACACACACACACACCCAGTGGTCGCCTGTCGTCATCGTTTTTGTCTCGTGCACGATTTGAAGCAGTACATCTACATCTTATTGTTGTTGCTACATGCTCCAGTGGTTTTCATATAAAGAGACACGGCTTGAGCGGGGGCTCGAACCCGTGACCATCAGTGATGATATGTTACAGTGGTATACAGTCAGTCGTGTATCACATTCTAAAGCCACACAATACACTGCATGGGTTTATGTTTAATAATATACTAGAGGACATAGAGAACGCACACCTACATTATATACAAGAGGACATAGAAAACGCACACCTACATTATATACTAGCGGACATAGAGAACGCACACATACATTATATACTAGAGGACATAGAAAACGCACACCTACATTATATACTAGAGGACATCAAAAACGCACCCCTACATTATATACTAGAGGACATAGAGAACGCACATCTACATTATATACTAGAGGACATAGAAAACGCACACCTACATTCTATACTAGAGGACATAGAGAACGCACACCTACATTATATACTAGAGGACATAGAAAACGCACACATACATTATATATTAGAGGACATAGAACACGCACATCTACATTATATACTAGAGGACATAGAAAACGCACACCTACTTTATATATTAGAGGACATAGAACACGCACACCTACATTATATACTAGAGGACACAGAAAACGCACACCTACATTATATACTAGAGGACATAGAAAACGCACCGCTACATTATATACTAGAGGACATAAAAATCGCACCGCTACATTATATACTAGAGGACATAGAGAACGCACACCTACATTCTATACTAGAGGACATAGAAAACGCACACCTACATTATATACTAGAGGACATAGAGAACGCACACATACATTATATAATAGAGGACATAGAAAACGCACACCTACATTATATACTAGAGGACATAGAACACGCACACCTACATTATATACTAGAGGACATAGAGAACGCACATCTACATTATATACTAGAGGACATAGAAAACGCACACCTACATTATATACTAGAGGATATAAAAGCGCATACATACATTATATACTAGAGGACATAGAAAATGCACACCTACATTATATACTAGAGGACATAGAAAATGCACACCAACATTATATACTAGAGGACATAGAAAGCGAATATCTACATTATATACTAGAGGACATAGAAAGCGCATACCTACATTATATACTAGAGGACATAGAAAACGCACACCTACATTATATGATTATTATTACATGAAAACGAAATACGAAGGATTCCATCAAAGATATATCACATCTTTATTACAAAACACAAACTGAACAACTGAAAATATTCCAAAATGTTTAAAACTATGTATTTAATTATTTATATAGTTATTGTTTTTCATGTGAACCACCCTTATCCGAAGTGTGCATTTTCTATGTCCTCTAGTATACATGTATTTTATTAATATTCAATTGCATTTTTTTCATACATTACATTACAATCAAATACGATGAAAACAATTAGAAGTTATATTAAGATTAATTATTATTGCTGTATGCGATTTAATCTGGGAGAAAAAGCAATTGGTTTTGGCTACGTTATGACAACATTATTTACACCCTCCCCATGACTTCAAGCTAAATTAACAATGTTGGATGAACACGTTCTGTTATGTATGATCTGATGTAGAAAAATAACACAACATACACAATTAAACTTCGTGGTATATATTTGTTAACTAATATCATATATAAGGACGCACGGTGGAAGTCGTGATCGCGCAGTCGTAGCGCGTTCGCTTCAGGTGCAAAATGCCCGATGGCCGTTACGATTGTGCCCTTATACAAGGCACTTAAATTCCACATTGACTCTTCTCTCTCTCTCTCTCTCTCTCTCTCTCTCTCTCTCTCTTCTCTCTCTCTCTTCTCTCTCTCTCTCTCTCTCTCTCTCTCGTGGCAATGAATTACATCACGAATGAGGTCTCGATAGTGATTAATATAAGTTGTACGAACTTGCTTCGCATTTGAGCCAAAATACATGTGTATAAACCAAGCAAATGGTAAGGATGCTACTCCGGTGTGTATTCCAAGCAAATGGTAAGGATGCTACTCCGGTGTGTATTCCAAGCAAATGGTAAGGATGCTACTCCGGTGTGTATTCCAAGCAAATGGTAAGGATGCTACTCCGGTGTGTATTCCAAGCAAATGGTAAGGATGCTACTCCGATGTGTATTCCAAGCAAATGGTAAGGATGCTACTCCGGTGTGTATTCCAAGCAAATGGTAAGGATGCTACTCCGGTGTGTATTCCAAGCAAATGGTAAGGATGCTACTCCGGTGTGTATTCCAAGCAAATGGTAAGGATGCTACTCCGGTGTGTATTCCAAGCAAATGGTAAGGATGCTACTCCGGTGTGTATTCCAAGCAAATGGTAAGGCTGCTACTCCGGTGTGTATTCCAAGCAAATGGTAAGGATGCTACTCCGGTGTGTATTCCAAGCAAATGGTAAGGATGCTACTCCGGTGTGTATTCCAAGCAAATGGTAAGGATGCTACTCCGGTGTGTATTCCAAGCAAATGGTAAGGATGCTACTCCGGTGTGTATTCCAAGCAAGGTGGTGTTGGTGTTTGATGGTAAGGATGCTACTCCGGTGTGTATTCCAAGCAAATGGTAAGGATGCTACTCCGGTGTGTATTCCAAGCAAATGGTAAGGATGCTACTCCGGTGTGTATTCCAAGCAAATGGTAAGGATGCTACTCCGGTGTGTATTCCAAGCAAATGTAAGATGCTACTCCGGTGTGTATTCCAAGCAAATGGTAAGGATGCTACTCCGGTGTGTATTCCAAGCAAATGGTAAGGATGCTACTCCGGTGTGTATTCCAAGCAAATGGTAAGGCTGCTACTCCGGTGTGTATTCCAAGCAAATGGTAAGGCTGCTACTCCGGTGTGTATTCCAAGCAAATGGTAAGGATGCTACTCCGGTGTGTATTCCAAGCAAATGGTAAGGATGCTACTCCGGTGTGTATTCCAAGCAAATGGTAAGGATGCTACTCCGGTGTGTATTCCAAGCAAATGGTAAGGATGCTACTCCGGTGTGTATTCCAAGCAAATGGTAAGGATGCTACTCCGGTGTGTATTCCAAGCAAATGGTAAGGATGCTACTCCGGTGTGTATTCCAAGCAAATGGTAAGGATGCTACTCCGGTGTGTATTCCAAGCAAATGGTAAGGATGCTACTCCGGTGTGTATTCCAAGCAAATGGTAAGGATGCTACTCCGGTGTGTATTCCAAGCAAATGGTAAGGATGCTACTCCGGTGTGTATTCCAAGCAAA
>CM026402.1:80870633-80909515 GCA_014843695.1 Archivesica marissinica | reverse complement strand
CTACTCCGGTGTGTATTCCAAGCAAATGGTAAGGATGCTACTCCGGTGTGTATTCCAAGCAAATGGTAAGGATGCTACTCCGGTGTGTATTCCAAGCAAATGGTAAGGATGCTACTCCGGTGTGTATTCCAAGCAAATGGTAAGGATGCTACTCCGGTGTGTATTCCAAGCAAATGGTAAGGATGCTACTCCGGTGTGTATTCCAAGCAAATGGTAAGGATGCTACCCGGTGGTATTCCAAGCAAATCGTAAGGATGCACTCGGTGTGTATTCCAAGCAAATGGTAAGGATGCTACTCCGGTGTGTATTCCAAGCAAATGGTAAGGATGCTACTCCGGTGTGTATTCCAAGCAAATGGTAAGGCTGCTACTCCGGTGTGTATTCCAAGCAAATGGTAAGGATGCTACTCCGGTGTGTATTCCAAGCAAATGGTAAGGATGCTACTCCGGTGTGTATTCCAAGCAAATGGTAAGGATGCTACTCCGGTGTGTATTCCAAGCAAATGGTAAGGATGCTACTCCGGTGTGTATTCCAAGCAAATGGTAAGGATGCTACTCCGGTGTGTATTCCAAGCAAATGGTAAGTGCTACTCCGGTGTGTATTCCAAGCAAATGGTAAGGATGCTACTCCGGTGTGTATTCCAAGCAAATGGTAAGGCTGCTACTCCGGTGTGTATTCCAAGCAAATGGTAAGGATGCTACTCCGGTGTGTATTCCAAGCAATTGGTAAGGATGCTACTCTGGTGTGTATTCCAAGCAAATGGTAAGGATGCTACTCCGGTGTGTATTCCAAGCAAATGGTAAGGATGCTACTCCGGTGTGTATTCCAAGCATTGTTTCATGTGAGGAAACTATCCAGCTGGTTTGCGGAAGGTCGGTGGTTCTACCCTTGTGAAAGTCTGTGCTTGAACTGAGCTCGCAGGAGCACCCGAGCTATTCCTCCACCAATAATATAATAATATATAGTAATAACATACTCTGTTAGGTCGAGCTTAAACTGTAAAAGAACACACACTAGGTTACTTCAATATGACATTGTCATATGTGTACCGTTCACTTCTACAAACACGTTATCCGAAAATATGCACTTGACATTACATGTGAGATTGCCTCGCCAGTTAATCAAGTCCACGAATGAGTAATGTTGGAAAGGGTTATTAGGATGGAGGTCGCAACCCCACCTCTGATAATTACCACGACCCGCGAAACTATAACAATACGGAAATTCCAACTCGCGGATTGTATTAGACCGTTCATGCAGGTACCCATCTGATCTGTTTTACGTTTATTTATCGTCGCTACCGGTTGCCCATATGAACGACATATCCTTTAGAGATTTGTCATTTTAGATTTTTAGAGGATAGTGCAATGATACAGACATATACCCATTACAGAGTCTCCTCTGGTTCTTTTACATGCACGATGTAAATCACCGACACGAGACCTCGGTTTAAAGTCACATCTGAAAGACTGTTAATTTTATTAGGGTCAGACGGGGGAGGGGGGGGGTCGAACCTGCGATCCCTGGATTACATGTCCTGCCATCTGCTCTCAATAAATTGCCATTGATATTTTCGCCTGTTAAATATGAGTACACAGTCGTCACTTGTATCGCTTTCACTAGCCTGGGAACAGGCGTCGATATATTTTGCCTCGTCAGTCAAATAAATATATTTTAACACCGAGATCATTAATTGGGCCCGTATTTATGGAACGCCAATGCTGCCTTCTGTTGGTACTGATCTGTTTGTTGTGTGCATTTACTAGGTTGTTCTGTGTTAACATCGTTATGTTATGAGTATTTGCCAAATCGTTCTGTACTTAAGACATTTTGTCTTGTGCAAGCACCAGTTCTTTCTGTGCATTTGTCATTATGTTATGTGCATTTAATAACTCGTTCGGTACAAACTACATTATGTTGTGTGCATACACTGTTTCTTTCTGTGCAGTTGTCATTGTGTTATGTGTATTTAACAGGTTGTCATGTAGACACACTATGCTGTCCTGTGCATATGTCAATATGTTATGTGCATTTACCAATTCGTGATGTACTAAAACAGTTTGTGATGAGCATACATCATTTCGTTATGTGTGTTTGTCGTTATGTTATGTACATTAATCATGTTGTTCTGTACTTACAACAGTGTGTCATGTGTGTACATCATTTCGTACAATAGTTTGTCATGTGCGTACATCATTTCGTCCTGTGTGTTTGTCGTTATGTTATGTACATTAATCATGTTGTTCTGTACTTACAACATTGTGTCGTGTGCGTACATCATTTCGTCCTGTGTGTTTGTCGTTATGTTATGTACATTAATCATGTTGTTCTGTACTTACAACAGTGTGTCATGTGTGTACATCATTTCGTACAATAGTTTGTCATGTGCGTACATCATTTCGTCCTGTGTGTTTGTCGTTATGTTATGTACATTAATCATGTTGTTCTGTACTTACAACATTGTGTCGTGTGCGTACATCATTTCGTCCTGTGTGTTTGTCGTTATGTTATGTACATTAATCATGTTGTTCTGTACTTACAACAGTGTGTCATGTGTGTACATCATTTCGTACAATATTGTGTCGTGTGCGTACATCATTTCGTCCTGTGTGTTTGTCGTTATGTTATGTACATTAATCATGTTGTTCTGTACTTACAACATTGTGTCGTGTGCGTACATCATTTCGTCCTGTGTGTTTGTCATGTGCGTACATCATTTCGTCCTGTGTGTTTGTCGTTATGTTATGTACATTAATCATGTTGTTCTGTACTTACAACATTGTGTCGTGTGCGTACATCATTTCGTCCTGTGTGTTTGTCGTTATGTTATGTACATTAATCATGTTGTTCTGTACTTACAACATTGTGTCGTGTGCGTACATCATTTCGTCCTGTGTGTTTGTCATTATGCTATGTGCATTTATCATTTTGTCATGTGCGTACATCATTTCGTTATGTGTGTTTGTCATACTGTTATGTGCATTTATCGTGTTGTCTTGTGCTTACAACATGTTGTCTTGTGCGTACATCATTTCGTCCTGTGTGTTTGTCGTTATATTATGTACATTAATCATGTTGTTCTGTACTTACAACATTGTGTCGTGTGCGTACATCATTTCGTCCTGTGTGTTTGTCATTATGCTATGTGCATTTATCATGTTGTCCTGTGCTTACAACAGTTTGTCATGTGCGTACATCATTTCGTTCTGTGCAAACATCATTATGTAGAGTGCACACATCGTTATTATGTTCGGATCAATTATATTGGGCATTAAAATGGGTAACACCGGTGCGAAAATTAAAATGGCGGACGCATCTCTTGGTTAATGTAGAAACAACTATTATATTGATAACCTTGTGCAATTTGCCATTACCATGGAATTAAAAGTACAATAAAATGATTTTTAATTTTACTTTTTCATTCAATAATTGATCAGTTTCATTGACAAGTATAGTGTTGTATATTGCCACAATTTGTTACAATAAACTTAAACCAACCTTGCAATAACAACAGCTGAGCATTATATCAATTGCTAAAATTGCTAAAAAAAAATATAATGCTCAAAACCCTACAGAGTGTTTTAATTATGTCAGAGTTTTAAACGATATACATACTTTAGTACATTTGGGACATATTACTCATTTTATCAATTACATTTGTTTTAATGCAATGATAATTACTTTAATTATTATGCTTAGTGCTTACATTTAAAATCATTCATTATTTGGAGACCATTTAATCCTTAATGTAATCTCACAATGTTTTAACATACAAATGATAATACTAATAATAGAAATATCTAATTAACTGGAAAATACAAATCTGTTGGATTGAGTTGTATTGGTTTGCGTAGGGGTTGAATGGGGTTTCAATCCTTACAATCGGCTGCATGACGCTCTCGTGGCTGTTTGCCTTAGCGCCATTTTACCTCGATTTATTGAGGAAAAGATCGATATAATTATCATCAAACACATACCAACCCATACCCAGCCCAAACCTACAGCATCCGGGCTGGGTATGGGTTGGTATGTGTTTGATGATAATTATATCTATCTTTTCCACAATAAATCGAGGTAAAATGGCGCTAAGGCCAACAGCCACGAGAGCGTCATGCAGCCGATTGTCCGCCATTTTAATTTTCGCACCGGTGTTACCCCTTTTAATACCCAATATAATTGATCCGAACATAATAACGATGTGTGTACTCTACATAATGATGTTTGCACAGAACGAAATGATGTACACACAAGACAACATGTTGTAAGCACAGGACAACACGATAAATGCACATAACATAATGACAAACACACATAATGAAATGATGTACGCACAAGACAAAATGTTGTAAGCACAGGACAACATGATAAATGCACATAACATAATGACAAACACACATAACGAAATGATGTACGCACACGACACAATGTTGTAAGCACAAGACAACACGATAAATGCACATAACATAATGACAAACACACATAACGAAATGATGTACGCACATCACAAACTGTTTTAGTACATCACGAATTGGTAAATGCACATAACATATTGACATATGCACAGGATAGCATAGTGTGTCTACATGACAACCTGTTAAATACACATAACACAATGACAACTGCACAGAAAGAAACAGTGTATGCACACAACATAATGTAGTTTGTACCGAACGAGTTATTAAATGCACATAACATAATGACAAATGCACAGAAAGAACTGGTGCTTGCACAAGACAAAATGTCTTAAGTACAGAACGATTTGGCAAATACTCATAACATAACGATGTTAACACAGAACAACTTAGTAAATGCACACAACAAACAGATCAGTACCAACAGAAGGCAGCATTGGCGTTCCATACGTATTGAGTTTCTGATAATATGTCATTTTGCCAGAAGTTAAAAAGTAAAAAATCGACAGACTGGAACCACAGGGATTCGGCACGTTTTACGGGTACTAGTATATATATTTAAGTACAGGGATTCTACTCTGTGGGATGTCAGATTTCGCATCGATCAGTAAAATGGCCATATCTGAAACAATTTTGTACAAAGCTGTCCAAATATAACGCCTATCCCGAGTCTTTATATTGTTCTTCAAATAAAACACAACTTTAAGCTGCATGCATATATACTTTGCAAACAATTGCCACATACATTGGCCATAGCAGGTCACATTTCCATACTAGGACATGGGTTCTGTCAGCAACACAAAAAAATCTTCGACGGGAGAGTTTTAACTGTGAATAACATTATCAATAAAATGTGTTTCCACTAACCTGTATGTTTATTCGGCAAAAATGTACGTCAAAAAGAGATTTCGTAGCATTTTCAATTTGTTTTGAAAAATTCAAAAGCGGCGCAATTCGCGTTGAAACGAGCGTTGAAACGAGCGTTCTGATTGGATTATGATTGTTCTTCATATATAAAAAAGCATCTTGTTACATTCTAATAATCCAATCAGAACGCTCGTTTTTAACGCTGGTTTCAACGCGAATTGCGCCGCTTTAGAAATTTTCAAAACAAATTGAAAATGCTACGAAATCTCTTTTTGACGTACATTTTTGCCGAATAAACCTACACGTTAGTGGAATCACATTTTATTGATAATGTTATTGACAGTTAAAACTCTCCCGTCGAAGATTTTTTTTGTTGCTGACAGAACCCGTGTCCTAGTATGGAAATGTGACCTGCTATGGCCAATGTATGTGGCAATTGTTTGCAAAGTATACATGCATGCAGCTTAAAGTTGTGTTTTATTTGAAGAACAATATAAAGACTCGGGATAGGCGTTATATTTGGACAGCTTTGTACAAAATTGTTTCAGATATGGCCATTTTACTGATCGATGCGAAATCTGACATCCCACAGAGTAGAATCCCTGTACTTAAATATATATACTAGTACCCCCAAACGTGCCGAATCCCTGTGACTGGAACCCAGACGTAAAAATATAAAAATTGTAATCCCAGCCACAAGTTAGTATAAGGTACAGCATCCAATTGATGTGCATCGATATTGTAATATATGTCAAGCAGATATATATACTTTGTATAAATATAACTTATATATTTATAGCTTGAAGACGGATACGTCGTCCAGTGGTTAGTTAACACGATGGACTGGTAAACCAGGACTCGCAGGATCGATCCGCAGGTTAGATCCCACGTCTGACCCTAATGAAATTAACAGTCTTTCAGATGGGCCTTTAAACCGAGGTCTCGTGTCGGTGCTGTACACCGTGCACGTAACAGAAGAGGAGACTCTGGAATGGGTCTCTGTCTGTATCATTGCACTATCCTCCAAACATCTAAAATGACTAATCTCTTCAGGAGGCGTCGATCATATGGGCAACCGGTAGCGACGATAAATAAACGTAAAACACACACACACACTGCTTAGATTCACTATATTGAAGATACATTTACAGTTACTACATCCATCTACAACTGTGGATGATCGCATTGTCGAGACTCTGTTATGGATGGATATGCATGCTACACTCCGTAAGATGTGTATCCAAGTTAAGCATTGTAAATGAAATAACCACAACAACCAGAGAGATGCTCTGAAATAACAGCAACAATAAGAGAGATGCTCTGAAATAACCACAACAGCCAGGGATGCTCTGAAATAACCACAACAACCAGGGAGGCTCTGAAATAACCACAACAACCAGGGATGCTCTGAAATAGCCACAACAGCCAGGGATGCTCTGAAATAACCACAACAACCAGGGAGGCTCTGAAATAACCACAACAACCAGGGAGGCTCTGAAATAACCACAACAACCAGATAGATGCTCTGAAATAACCACAACAACCAGATAGATGCTCTGAAATAACCACAACAACCAGATAGATGCTCTGAAATAACCACAACAACCAGATAGATGCTCTGAAATAACAACAACAACCAGAGAGATGCTCTGAAATAACCACAACAACCAGAGAGATGCTCTGCAAAAACCACAACAACCAGATAGATGCTCTGAAATAACCACAACAACCAGATAGATGCTCTGAAATAACCACAACAACCAGATAGATGCTCTGAAATAACAGCAACAACCAAATAGATGCTCTGAAATAACAGCAACAACCAGAGAGATGCTCTGAAATAACCACAACAACCAGAGAGATGCTCTGAAATAACCACAACAACCAGAGAGATGCTCTGAAATAACCACAACAACCAGATAGATGCTCTGAAATAACCACAACAGCCAGATAGATGCTCTGAAATAACAGCAACAACAAGAGAGATGCTCTGAAATAACCACAACAACCAAAGAGATGCTCTGAAATAACCACAACAACCAGAGAGATGCTCTGAAATAACCACAACAACTAGAAAGATGCTCTGAAATAACCACAACAACCAGAGAGATGCTCTGAAATAACCACAACAGCCAGAGAGATGCTCTGAAATAACCACAACAACCAGAGAAATGCTCTGAAATAACCACAACAACCAGAAAGATGCTCTGAAATAACAGCAACAACCAGATAGATGCTCTGAAATAACAGCAACAACAAGAGAGATGCTCTAAAATAACAACAACAACAAGAGAGATGCTCTGAAATAACCACAACAACCAGAGAGATGCTCTGAAATAACCATAACAACCAGATATATACTCTGAAATAACAGCAACAAGAAGAGAGATGCTCTGAAATAACAGCAACAACAAGAGAGATGCTCTGAAATAACCACAACAGCCAGAGAGATGCTCTGAAATAACAGCAACAACAAGAGAGGTGCTCTGAAATAACCACAACAACAAGAGAGATGCTCTGAAATAACCACAACAGCCAGAGAGATGCTCTGAAATAACAGCAACAACAAGAGAGATGCTCTGAAATAACCACAACAACCAGAGAGATGCTCTGAAATAACCACAACAACCAGAGAGATGCTCTGAAATAACCACAACAACCAGAAATATGCTCTGAAATAACAGCAACAACCAGAGAGATGCTCTGAAATAACAGCAACAAGAAGAGAGATGCTCTGAAATAACAGCAACAAGAAGAGAGATGCTCTGAAATAACCACAACAACCAGATAGATGCTCTGAAATAACCACAACAACCAGAGAGATGCTCTGAAATAACCACAACAACCAGAGAGATGCTCTGAAATAACAGCAACAAGAAGAGAGATGCTCTGAAATAACAGCAACAAGAAGAAGAGAGATGCTCTGAAATAACAACAACAACAAGAGAGATGCTCTGAAATAACCACAACAACCAGAGAGATGCTCTGAAATAACAACAACAACAAGAGAGATGCTCTGAAATAACAGCAACAACAAGAGAGATGCTCTGAAATAACCACAACAACCAGAGATATGCTCTGAAATAACCACAACAACCAGAGATATGCTCTGAAATAACCACAACAACCAGAGAGATGCTCTGAAATAAAAGCAACAACAAGAGAGATGCTCTGAAATAACAGCAACAACAAGAGAGATGCTCTGAAATAACCACAACAACCAGAGAGATGCTCTGAAATAACCACAACAACCAGAGAGATGCTCTGAAATAACAGCAACAACAAGAGAGATGCTCTGAAATAACAGCAACAACAAGAGAGATGCTCTGAAATAAGCACAACAACCAGGGATGCTCTGAAATAACAGCAACAACAAGATAGATGCTCTGAAATAACCACAACAGCCAGGGAGGCTCTGAAATAACCACAACAACCAGAGAGATGCTCTGAAATAACAGCAACAACAAGAGAGATGCTCTGAAATAACAGCAACAACAAGAGAGATGCTCTGAAATAACCACAACAGCCAGAGAGATGCTCTGAAATAACAGCAACAACCAGAGAGATGCTCTGAAATAACCACAACAGCCAGAGAGATGCTCTGAAATAACAGCAACAACCAGGGAGGCTCTGAAATAACCACAACAACCAGAGAGATGCTCTGAAATAACCACAACAACCAGGTATGCTCTGAAATAACAGCAACAACCAGGGATGCTCTGAAATAACAGCAACAACAAGAGAGATGCTCTGAAATAACCACAACAGCCAGGGATGCTCTGAAATAACCACAACAACCAGGGAGGCTCTGAAATAACCACAACAACCAGGGAGGCTCTGAAATAACCACAACAACCAGGGAGGCTCTGAAATAACCACAACAACAAGAGAGATGCTCCGAAATAACCACAACAACCAGGGAGGCTCTGAAATAACAGCAACAACAAGAGAGATGGTTATAGTATATAATAGTGGTTAATCGCTGGACTTGTAATCTATGGATGGTTCCCGTAGTGGTTACTCGCTGGACTTGTAATCCATGGATGGTATGGATTGTTCCCGTAGTGGTTACTCGCTGGACTTGTAATCCGTGGATGGCAGGGATGGTTCCCGTAGTGGTTACTCACTGGACTTGTAATCTATGGATAGCAGGGATGGTTCCCGTAGTGGTTACTCACTGGACTTGTAATCTATGGATGGTTCCCGTGGTGGTTACTCACTGGACTTGTAATCTATGGATGGCAGGGATGGTTCCCGTAGTGGTTACTCGCTGGATTTGTAATCTATGGATGGCAGGGATGGTTCCCGTAGTGGTTACTCGCTGGACTTGTAATCTATGGATGGTTCCCGTGGTGGTTACTCGCTGGACTTGTAATCCATGGATGGTTCCCGTGGTGGTTACTCGCTGGACTTGTAATCTATGGATGGTTCCCGTGGTGGTTACTCACTGGACTTGTAATCCATGGATGGCAGGGATGGTTCCCGTAGTGGTTACTCGCTGGACTTGTAATCTATGGATGGCAGGGATGGTTCCCGTAGTGGTTACTCGCTGGACTTGTAATCTATGGATGGTTCCCGTAGTGGTTACTCGCTGGACTTGTAATCTATGGATGGCAGGGATGGTTCCCCCACTCTCACCGCTGTAGGTTCCAATGCCACTGGGGGCTCGAATTCTTCGAATGTCAGGAAGCTTTTCAGTTGAAACGCAGACGGTCGATGGTCTATAACACGATGGTACGGTGGTCGTCAGATCGGACAGTTGGGTTTTCTCCGGGTACTCCGGTTTCCTCCCACACGAATGACCACATATATACGCTTTCATCCGCGCCAACGAGTGATTAATATAAGTTCTTAGAACTTGCTTACTAATCGTTGTAAAATAAATAAAGTTTAACCTTTTTTATTATATAACACGATATCCAACTCAAACCATGTTTCGATATTCTCGCTACAGAGAGTGGATGGCGGAAACTACAATGGTTTATAAATACTAGAGGCTGCTGAAGGTAACGCGTATACAATACAATACTTGTAAAGTATCTCCTACTTGTAACTCGCCAAACAATTTCTAAAACAGAAATAGAATTAAATTATTCACATTGTAGCGTTAATTAGTAATCACTTAGTAATCATGTACTGATTAATATAATATATAAGGTCAATCTATGCACATCAATTGTCCAGTGTTAGGTTTGAAAGAGAATGGACGTTTAAAAAAAGTGTAACGGTTCTAAGTTTATTTGTGATTTTTAAAAAATAATATGGCCTACATAGGATTCTTAAGTTCAATGATTTTTCTTAAGGTCATTTTTTGTTAATAATAGCACATATTGCTATATGTTGGAATACTTTAGAGCTGCAGTTGGCATGCCGGGGACTCCGTGGCAGAATGGTTACGGTCGCTCACTTCAACTCACTTACTCCTGGTTTAAAAATATTTATTCCACTATATACATTCACAAAACAATACATGCACACAAAATCAAAGAATAGGAAAGGATCAAAACGGAAGCAGAGCTTATATAGTTTCTCTCCTTGCAGTTCAAAATACACAGTACTATTTTGGACGGTGTGGAGCTAATATATGTTGCCAAATGTGCATATTGCTTAGAAATGACAGGAATATAATACCGGTAAGAAAGCAGAAGAAAGAGAAGATATTTGAGAATGTAGCGCAGGCAGACAGGGACACTTACTCCTCGTGAGCCATACGTTCAAGCAGACCTGGCCGATCTCCTCGCGGCGTGCACATCTCGCAGCAGCAGCAGCGTGCTATACTTGGATATTCTGGTTGTGGACCTTGCTACAAGCGACACATGACCAGATGTCTAACTGTCAGATCCGTTTATATGCTGCTGCGGGATGACCAACAGTGAGGAGGGTGACCCAAAGAAGAGCCGTTCGGAAATAGGAAACCACCAGGACTTGCCACACTGAAGAGGAAGAAATTGCACCACCCTCCAGTAACGCCGAATATATTCAGAGCATGTCCTTCAGCTGCACTGTCTGAAGACCAATCAGCATACAGCCTGATCAGACGGCACGTTCTGTTCTGTCCGATCGGGTTCTCTGCATTTTGCAATGTCGCTTTTAAGCGACTTTGCAGTGAAAGGGTTAAACCAATACCTATAAATAATATATTTAGATAATGTCACATAAAACGTTTAACGTTATAACTTATTATTGAAAAGTGAAATTACAAGACAAGGTGTGCAGCACATTCTAGTAGCAACATATAATCTACCATGAGGCCTATAAATCAAATGCAATCAAAAGATAGGACTACAAGTGAGAACTGTACATTGGAATTATATAGTAATGTTAACGCTGAAAAGTAGAGAAACTATATATATGTTGTGGTTTATGATGATATATGGAATTGTCTAACAGAGTAGAAAAGGGGAATGAGACAATTAATGACAATAAATATATCTAACAATGTGCAGATATGAATTATTGGGGTATCTTCAAAATATGTATGAAATCGTCTGCATATAGAATACATAAAATATATATATAATATATTATAATACATAGAGTCTCGGGAGGCATCACACAGCATCAAACCGGTCATCAGGGAGACACGTTGTGAAAGCTGGGGTCAGACGAGCCTAGGCTGAGCGAACTCGGCTTCGTGAGCAGAAACGACAGAAGCGAAATGCATCAATCAAACGGGATGACTCGATCTTCACCTGCGATGACTGCCACTCAAGAATAGGCCTACTCAGTCACCGCAGAAGATGTTCCTCAACAAGAGCGCAATCCATCGTCTCATAAGACGGACGGAGACTGATGATGAATATAATAGTTTAAACACCATTTCGATGCTGAGTGCGTTTTACATTACACATTACAAATTGTGTGTCGTCCGTGGTCCAGTGGTAGAGCGTCGGACTTGGAATCGAACGGTCCCGGGTTCGATACTCGGTCAGGCCACGTATGTAGTGGCATTGAGCAAGGCACCTCATACACATTGCTTAGTACTGGTTAACCACTTAGGTCGGCTAAGCCTGCCCAGGAAAACATGTCTAGGTCCCCGCGAGGGGTTTGACATTAATGGAACATACATAGTAACATACATACATACACTGCAGTCTCTTTCTCTTTGCGCGAAAGTACAAGTTACGAAATACAACTAAAGATATAATCGATTTCGCACTTTCATCTTTTACATATCAAATTGATTCTTTGCTCTATTTTCAGTTTCAAATCCCACGAATATATTACAATACCATGTTAGTAACGAGAACTATTTTAAATTGTCGTCTGCTCCACTCTCATTCATGAATGAAGTTGTAAAAACCAAGGTTTCACTTACATGTATGCTCAATTACTCACGTCTGCGCCAGATGTTGATATATGTTTTTCATTGCGCATACTATACCTGGCATTGATCTTATTAATTGAGGATTCCAACAGACATAGCAAAATATGTAGTCAATCGTTTTCCAGGATAATCTGATATTTTTCTAAAAGTATACACATTTAATTTAGCTAGATTGGGACAGTTTTTACAATGTTAGACTAAGCACTCTGTTTACCTCATCTATGATCGACTATATTGCAACGAATGAGGAAGTGAGTCTTACGTTTATTTATCGTCGCTACCGGTTTCCCATATGAGCGACGCCTCCTGAAGAGATTAGTCATTTTATTGGATTTTTGGTGAATAGTGCAATGATACCGGCAGATACCCATCCCAGAGTCTCCTCTGGCTCTATTACGTGCACGGTGTAAAGCACCGACACGAGACCTCGGTTTAAAGTCTCACCCGAAAGAGTCATTTTATTATGGTATAGCGGAGGATCGAATCTGCGACCCCTGAATAATAGTAAAGACTTTAATTAAGTCAATCTACCATGAGGCCATCAACAAATTAAAACATCAAATAGCACAATGAAACATGTAAACAATAACCAGTAAAACTATCATAGGAAATAAGATATAAGCTGCAAGAACTAATACTTATATTCATGTAAAATGATATATAAAGCTTTGAAGTGTGGAACAGAATGTGCTGTTTTGATGTGATAAGGGAGGGAATTCCACAAGTGTGACCCTGAATATAAGAAAGATTGTCTAAAAAGTTCAGTAGTTGGCTTAGGAGGGTAAAGTTGTCGAACATCGGACGTAAATGTGAATAACTCTTGCAGATAGACAGGTGCTAGGTCATTGAGTGTTTTAAACATTAAGACTGCTTCTCGAAAGCTAACCCTTTCTGGAAAAGTCATCAAATATGAGGCATTTCTAATTTTCTATTACCTCCCTTGGCAGATAAAGTCTGATTTATTCCAAAATGTAAATAGGTCCTTTTAGTTAGCATCCTTTGTTTTTACTGTTGTTCCCTAACCAGATGTTGCGGTATGATAAATGTGATTTTATCAAAAACGTGTTAATTAACTGATAACATTATTTTACAAATAAGTACCCATTGCATATACTGTATGCGATATGTCAAGATATAGCAATTTAATACTCATAAGAAGCGAAAGTGGAATAAAATTGCTAGAATATTATGCAAAGGAAACAACGATAAAAACAGAGTAAAACACTTAATAGTTGCCTATCTACTTTTAGGGAGTATTCAGGGGCAGTAACTGACCGATGTCTCTCATTGATTGTTGAGAAAAGTTCTTGCAGCCCGTTTGTTTGGGTACCTTGTCCAAGGACAGATAAGTTGCGTGGGCCTAGAATGGGATTGGAACAGACGGCTCCTGGGTCATGATGCAGCCATTTCAACCACACAGGATCGACGCCTCCTGAAGAGATTAGTCATTTTAGATGTTTGGAGGATAGTGCAATGATACAGACAGAGACCCATTCCAGAGTCTCCCTCTTCTTTTACTTGCACGGTGTACAGCACCGACACGAGACCTCGGTTTAAATGCCCATCTGAAAGACTGTTAATTTTATTAGGGTCAGACGTGGGATCTAACTTGCGGATCGATCCTGCGAGCCCTGGTTTTTCAGTCCATCGTGTTAACTAACAACTGGACGACGTATCCGTCTTCAAGCTATAAATATATAAGTTATATATATACAAAGTATATATATCTGCTTGACATATATTACAATATCGATGCACATCAATTGGATGCTGTACCTTATACTAACTTGTGGCTGGGATTTCAGTTTTTATATTTTTAAGTCAGAGTTCCAGTCTGTCGATTTTTTACTTTTCGATTTTGTTTTGTTTATGTCTTTATGAGCGAGGCCTCCTGAAGAGATTAGTCATTCTAAGATTGTGGAGGATAGTGAAATGATACAGACAGAGACACATTCCAGAGTTTCCCCTGGTTCGTTTACGTGTACGATGTAAAGCACCGACATGAGACCTCGGTTTACAGTCTCATCCGAAATACTATAATTTTAGAATGGTATTGCGGGGGGTAAACACTGAGATCCATTGATAACAAGTCCAGCGTGTTAACCACTGGATCACTGATCCCCCTCTCCGGTTCCTCCCGCTCTCCGGTTCCTGCCGCACGATTAATTTTAAGTTTATTTAACCTCGCTACCGGTTGCCAATTTGAGAGACGGGAAGTTTACCTAACAACACCTTTCCAGCGGTTACTTGGTGCTCCAACAAACTGTTAACTTTTTCATTTAAAGAGACACGGTCTGAATGAGGCTCGAACCAATGACAATCAGTGATGATAGGTTACAATGGTATACAAGTTAGCAACCTTAACCACTCGACATCGGAGGCGGTCACCACACGAATGACCAAATACACGCACGCACCCACGCGTAATTGTTTCCCAAACGTTGTGAATAAAAGTGTGTACTCATTAATGTATACAGGTTATACCTATACCTGGTGTATACTACGAATGTACTAACTGTAATCATCTGAACCTTTACAATATGAATATGTCTAGTCATGTAAACGTCATATCAAAATGATCTGATGACGAACTATTATTTGCATTTTAGGGTAGGCCTATATTTATATACTTATATTTATAGTGTTTTTCACTTAAAAACTACTTTCCTGACAGTGTATTAATATCATAATAATAAAAATAAACACTCGCAGATCAATCGACCGACATATTTATTTGTTGGTCTAACATATTATATATGCATGTTGCACTTGCGAAGTGGTAACACGCTGGACTGGTAATCCTGGGATCGCAGGTTCGATCCCCCGTCTGACCCTAATAAAATGAACAGTCTTTCAGATGGAACTTTAAACCGAGGTCTCGTGTCGGTGCTGTACACCGTGCACGTAAAAGAACCAGAGTAGATTATGGAGTGGGTCTCTGTCTGTATCATTGCACTATCCTCCACAAATCTCAAATGACTAATCTCTTCATGAGGCGTCGCTCATATGGGAAACCGGTAGCGACGATAAATAAACGTAAGACTCACTTCCTCATTCGTTGCAATATAGTAGATCATAGATGAGGTAATGGGCAACCGGTAGCGTCTATAAATAAACTTAAATTGAAAAAAATAAAACGGTTGATCATTGTTATGCTGCGAACCGTGGAGCCGCCGTGTGGTGTGGTGGACGTGATGTACGCCTTGTAACCGAGAGGTTGTGAATCCGAGCCCAGTCAGAATCATGTTAGTATATGCAAAGTATTTTAGCTCGATTGCGAAACAAGTTCTTACAACTTATATTAATCACTCTCTAGACCTCATTTCCGATGTAATTCATCGCCACGAGGGAGAGAGAAGAGGAAACGTGGAATTTAAATGCCTTGCCTAAGTGCACAATCGTAACGGCTCCAGCGGGGCGCGAACTCCGGACATTTCGCACATGAAACGAACGCGCTACCACTGCGCTATCACGACTGCCATAAATCATGTTTCTGGTGTACTCTCATCGCCTCTTGTCACTCCCCCATGCCGATGAAGTCAATCAAGAATGAGGTATTGAGAGCGATTAATCTAATGTTGTAGAACTTGTTTCGCAATCGAGCTAGAATAAATTTGTATACATGTAAACAAAATATAAAGTAGTACACTTGGCGTACAAAATGACGTTCACTATTTCACTCAGACAAGAAGGAAGTTGTTCAACGAAGGTCAATTACTTCCGTTGTATATTTAATTGTGTAAGATGGTTTTTTGAATAGGGAGAAAAAATGTAATATAATAATAATTATTATTATTATATTCTTATTACTATTGTTGTTGTTGTTGTTGTTATTATTATTATTATTAATAATTATTTTATTCATTATTTATTAAATGTTATTTATTAATTAATTATTGTTATTTATTAATTAATTATTTTATTCATTATTTATTAAATATTATTTATTTATTAATTATTATTATTATTTAGTAATTATTGTATTCTTTATTTAAATATTCTTTATTTATTATTTAGTAATTATTATTATTATTATTTATTTATTATTAATTATTAATTAATATTATTATTCTTATTCTTCTTATTATTTGTTTATTATTAATTTTTATAATTAAAGTCTCTTTATGCGTTCTGTTTCTTCATAGTTTTTGATGATTTTTGTTAAAACAGTACCCAGAAATGGAGGTAATATACACAAGGTAATTTCACAAAAGCAGATTCGTGTGTGGCCATATTGGCCAAATTTGACATTTTAACGTTATAACTTATTATTGAAAATGAAATTATAAGACAATAATCACAATATCTAATCATCCGCTCCTTACAATATATCAGTGTGCAATACATTCGATGGAAGCGCTATATTTGAGCGACTTTGGTGCGTGTGTGTGTGTGTGTGCGTGCGTGCGTGCGTGCGTGCGTGCGTGCGTGCGTGTGTGTGTGTGTTTTACGTTTATTTATCGTCGCTAGCCGTTGCCCATGGATATGGGCGATGTATATATATCTTTTATCTACCGATTCCACGACGGCTGAGACTACCGGGGTGACATGTAATCACATAGAATCACCAGCCGGTACCATCCCCCTAGCCTGAATGGTAGAACACGCCAGACGTTACATTGATCCCCCCTAGCCTGAATGGTAGAACACGCCAGACGTTACATTGATCCCTCATAGCTTGAATGGTAGAACACGCCAAACGTTACATTGATCCCATAGCTTGAATGGTAGAACACGTCAGACGTTGCATTGATCCCCATAGCCTGAATGGTAGAACACGCCAGACGTTGCATTGATCCCCATAGCCTGAATGGTAGAACACGCCAGACGTTGCATTGATCCCCATAGCCTGAATGGTAGAACACATAGCCTGAATGGTAGAACACGCCAGACGTTGCATTGATCCCAATAGCATGAATGGTAGAACACATAGCCTGAATGGTAGAACACATAGCCTGAATGGTAGAACACATAGCCTGAATGGTAGAACACGCCAGACGTTGCATTGATCCCCAGAGCCTGAATGGTAGAACACGCCAGACGTTACATTGATCCACCATAGCCTGAATGTTAGAACACGCCAGACGTTGCATTTGATCCCCATAGCCTGAATGGTAGAACACGCCAGACGTTGCATTGATCCCCATAGCCTGAATGGTAGAACACACCAGACGTTGCATTGATCCACCATAGCCTGAATGGTAGAACACGCCAGACGTTGCATTGATCCCCAGAGCTTGAATGGTAGAACACATAGCCTGAATGGTAGAACACGCCAGACGTTGCATTGATCCCCATAGCCTGAATGGTAGAACACGCCAGACGTTACATTGATCCCCAGAGCTTGAATGGTAGAACACATAGCCTGAATGGTAGAACACGCCAGACGTTGCATTGATCCCCATAGCCTGAATGGTAGAACACATAGCCTGAATGGTAGAACACGCCAGGCGTTGCATTGATACCCATAGCCTGAATGGTAGAACACGCCAGACGTTGCATTGATCCCAATAGCCTGAATGGTAGAACACATAGCCTGAATGGTAGAACACGCCAGACGTTGCATTGATCCCCATAGCCTGAATGGTAGAACACGCCAGACGTTGCATTGATCCCCATAGCCTGAATGGTAGAACACACCAGACGTTGCATTGATCCCCATAGCCTGAATGGTAGAACACGCCAGACGTTGCATTGATCCCAATAGCCTGAATGGTAGAGCACGCCAGACGTTGCATTGATCCCCATAGCCTGAATGGTAGAACACGCCAGACGTTGCATTGATCCCCATAGCCTGAATGGTAGAACACACCAGACGTTGCATTGATCCCCATAGCCTGAATGGTAGAACACACCAGACGTTGCATTGATCCCCATAGCCTGAATGGTAGAACACGCCAGACGTTGCATTGATCCCCATAGCCTGAATGGTAGAACACACCAGACGTTGCATTGATCCCCATAGCCTGAATGGTAGAACACGCCAGACGTTGCATTGATCCCAATAGCCTGAATGGTAGAACACGCCATACGTTACATTGATCCACCATAGCCTGAATGGTAGAACACGCCAGACGTTGCATTGATCCCCATAGCCTGAATGGTAGAACACGCCAGACGTTACATTGATCCCCAGAGCTTGAATGGTAGAACACATAGCCTGAATGGTAGAACACGCCAGACGTTGCATTGATCCCCATAGCCTGAATGGTAGAACACGCCAGGCGTTGCATTGATACCCATAGCCTGAATGGTAGAACACGCCAGACGTTGCATTGATCCCCATAGCCTGAATGGTAGAACACATAGCCTGAATGGTAGAACACGCTAGACGTTGCATTGATCCCCATAGCCTGAATGGTAGAACACATAGCCTGAATGGTAGAACACGCTAGACGTTGCATTGATCCCCATAGCCTGAATGGTAGAACACGCCAGACGTTGCATTGATCCCCCATAGCCTGAATGGTAGAACACGCCAGACGTTGCATTGATCCCCATATCCTGAATGGTAGAACACATAGCCTGAATGGTAGAACACGCCAGACGTTGCATTGATCCCCATAGCCTGAATGGTAGAACACATAGCCTGAATGGTAGAACACACCAGACGTTGCATTGATCCCCATATCCTGAATGGTAGAACACGTCAGACGTTGCATTGATCCCCATAGCCTGAATGGTAGAACACGCCAGACGTTGCATTGATCCCCATAGCCTGAATGGTAGAACACGCCATACTTTACATTGATCCCCATAGCCTGAATGGTAGAACACGCCAGACGGTACATTGATCCCAATAGCCTGAATGGTAGAACACGCCAGACGTTACATTGATCCACCATAGCCTGAATGGTAGAACACGCCAGACGTTGCATTGATCCCCCATAGCCTGAATGGTAGAACACGCCAGGCGTTGCATTGATCCACCATAGCCTGAATGGTAGAACACGCCAGGCGTTGCATTGATCCACCATAGCCTGAATGGTAGAACACGCCAGACGTTGCATTGATCCCACCCCATAGCCTGAATGGTAGAACACATAGCCTGAATGGTAGAACACGCCAGACGGTACATTGATCCCAATAGCTTGAATGGTAGAACACGTCAGATTTTACACTGATCCCCATACGAAAACTTGACGGACCGTCGTCTAGACGATAGCAAAGTCAAATACACAACATTATTCGGAGGTGTAGGGGCGGTTAGGAGGTGAAGGGGCAGTTAGGTGTTCGGGTGAGGCTTTTCTATTTGTTTATTTATAAATTTATGTTTGGATATGTTTTTATGTCAGCTTGTATGACGACACTCCAGCTATTGGTGGAGGAAGACCCCCCTCTCAGAGCAGTATTTAAGGCACGGGCGTACACCACCGACCCTCCGCAAGTCAGTTGGATAGCCTCCTCACACGTGAAAGACACACCGCATCCTCCCAACATTACAATAGAAAATGTCTACACCGAGTACTTATATAGTATACATATAGCACAGTAAATATACATTTAATTTAATAGATGGCCATTTATACATGTATTGTATAGACCTATGTCTAAAATGATACAATCACCCTCTGATACCATCTGATCTGATACCGGTTCTCGATTGTTTCAAATATTTGTTCGACCAGATAATTCACAAGATATCGACACAATTCATTGATAAGTTTTACTCCCCTCTAGCAACCTCAAAATACCAGCTGCCCACATTTACTACGAGCGACGTCATTGGCTAAACGTTATTATTTCCCAGGCTTCTGATTGGCTAGTCGTGTTACGGTTGATGTCGGGTTTCCCGCTGTAGCGAGTAGCAGCTGCAATCAGGTATAGTAGAAAATGGTTACTTTTTCTTTCAACAGCAAAAATTCCTCACTACCCCTCATATATATAATGACGATTTGGAATGTCCAGCAATAGCAAACATATATAAACAGTCAAAAATCTTTGATTAGTAAAGAAGAATTGATTCTTGGATAGGAGAAGAAACACGCTTTTACCTCGCAATATTATACACGTGTATATTTAACATTTACATTATAATTATATAGAATATTAGTAATACAATAACTACAAAATGCATCAAACAGAAACCAGTAAGTACAGTGTGTAATATATAGAAATAAGCTATTTTTCAGAATAATCATATATTTTTTGCTATTTTAAATGAGTTAATAGTTAATACTTATTGCATATGATAACATGGGCTATGCACCAAGTTCTAGCATATACACATTTATCATTAGCTCAATTGCGAAACAAGTTCTTGCGACATTCGTTAAATCACTCTTGAGACCTCATTTCTGATGGAATCCATCGGCATGAGAGGTAGATAAGAGGCAATGTGGACTTTAAGTGCCTTGCATAAGGGCACAATCGTAAACTGCCCTCCACAGCAAGTAGTTTACCTTTTTTTCGTTTTGTTTTTATTAATCTGTTTTGTCTGTTCATTTTTTGGCAATTGTAGATTTGTATATAAAGATTTAGCAAGAACGCGATCTTCATATTGCTTATAGTTTCTTTGATCTTGGGGGGGGGGGAGAACCGCACCAACGACCTATGTCATATGGCATATGTCTATGCAGCTATTATTGGTGGAGGAAGACCCCGGGTGCTCCTCCGAGCAGTATGTCAGGCACGGACGGATACCACGGTAGAACCACTTATCTTCCGCAAGCCAGCTGGATATATTCCTCACATGCAAGAATTCCACACCCCCAAGTAGGATTGGAACCGAGAGCGGTGAGGGGCAAATGCTGCTCGGCCACGGACCCGTCACCACCCAACTCCCACGAAACTGCTTGTAGTGTTTGTTACTAATTTAGAATTTCCAATAGTATACTATTCATATATAACTTGACATTTCAGCTTGCCTGATCACTATCTGCGTAACCTGCATGCTGGTGTCGGCCATGCCAATATACACAGGCCAAACGCAATTTGTGCAAACTGGAAAAACGGAATCTCAAACGGGATCGCCAGCACCATTATCATTGACACTGTCGGATAACCAAGTGTCCCTGGAACCCGAAGAAACAACAGAAAGAGCCGCTCCAAATCCCACAGTAACACGGGCTTTATTCACAAAGACTACTGTGAAGGGATCAACTATTGTGTCGTTACCATCCGTCGATCGCATTGGCACGGAACCGCAACATCGACTCTTAAGAGGAATCCGCAGTGTGATTACAGAAGAAAGTACCGGTACCTCGGAAACGACGGCAATTCCAAGTACAGAAGAGCCATTAAACCAACAGAGTCTCACCGACGCGTTTAACACGGTGTTAACACTGTCGGCCAAGGTGGACGTGCAGTACGATGTCGTAATCTCGGTATGTATGCTATTTAACTATTATTCCCGAGGGTGGGGTATTTATACTCACACGAAAAAGAAAGTGTGTACTTGACTTGGTTAGAGGGAGAATTTTATACTTATATAGATATATAGAAGCAAAATATAGGCAAACTTGGTATCAAAATGTGCACAAATGTATTGGCTGCACGATGTTTTACTTTTAATTGAATTTTAATAATGATCAGAGCATTGTTTTACGTGTGAATTCATATAACCGTCTCCGTGGCCTAGTGGTTAAGGCGTCCGCCTACGGAGTGGTAGGTCGAAGGTTCGATTCTCATCAGGGTTTCGTTCTGATATGGCCGGTTGGTGAGCCGCCAGCTAGTTAAATAATGGTTACCGATTGCCTACCAGCCTGGCGCCTGGCATACACGCATAGGATTCGGGAAGTACTGATGTTCATAAAAAGAGGTGTCCCATCAGGAATGGCTGGCACTATAATAAACAAACACTTTACTTTACTTTACTTTATAAGTATACCATTTCCCCTCTAACCGACATAAGCGGCTAAAAGACACTACATACATACTCTGATCGAGCTTCGAACCCACCCGGATTTCAAATCCGACGCTCTATCACTACACTACGAACGCCACATCAATGGGCTAGTTGACAAAATGGGCGAGGGAGTGTTGCCTGGCCCTTAAAACATGGCTCTAAATGTTGACAGATCTAGCAGAATCATGACCCTACTAATAAATTTATGGTTTATCAAAATATTCTTTAAAATAAAATATTGGTTTTGAACCCTTTTGTCCAGACCACGAGCGTCTGTGTACAAGTCAGCGACCTTAACCACTCGACCACGAATGAAACATTTCAACTACCAGAATAAATTTAACAATCTTGGTGTCATGTATCAGCTAAGAGATTATTTTATGTTTACTTCCGGGTACTGTATATTGTCATCCCAAATTAACAATACATTATAATACATGTCGCAATACAACATCTGTAAATATCTGGCAATTTTTTTTAGAACTAATTTTCCAGAGAAGATTACTACCATACTATCACTATTAGTTAATACAAATTCATTTGAACGCGATTGCGAAACAAATTCTTACAACGATACATTAAATTAAACCTACACTATTTAGTAAGTCGTGATTCCCTTTTCTTGCAGCTTATCGGGGGCAGTCATCTGATATTTCGCGAAGACGTAGCATACGCCACCAGGCCAAGGCTTCCAGCACACGTCATACCGTATGCCCAGGAGTGCGTACTAACACAGGTAACTGCAGAGTTGCACAAACTCCATCGTGCATTTGTTCCCCATATATAAGACAAGTGCGTGAGAAAGTAAAGTAGCCATTTTGTTATTGTAAATGAACAATACAATAAGTATAACGTAAAAATAAATACATGTGGTTGTCTAATGTATCTGTTGCGGATTGTGCGGACGTTCTTGATACGGGGAAGAGTTTTGCAGGCCACCGAGGTGGATACATTGTGGGACCGAATACGCTTGCCGCGTCGCTGGGGTTCGAGCCGTCTCAGGTAGTTCGATGTCGGACGTACTGTTTCGCTGTTGGCCCGTCTGTTTTCGACGCCTTGGGTATGTGGCGAATTGCTCGGTCCTCCACCCGACCCGTCTTGGAGCACGGACCAAGGAGTCTAATATGTGCTCGTCATGACAGCAATCATACAAACGATTGAACAGTCCGTTCGAATTGACTTTTGAGAGGGGTCATTCATAACTTGCTTCGTACTGAGGCTTTGAAACCGCACTGTGTATTGATTAGACAGGCCGTGTCTTTACAACTGATTTGTATACTGCCTTTGCATGTATGGGCTGTAAACTGTGTGCTGATTGTACTTATATGGGCTTTAAGTCCGCACTGTATACTGACTTTACCTAAGTGGGCTTTAAAAGAGAACTGCGTATCGTCTCTTCTTAATGGGCTTTAAGATCGCACTGCATTCCGACTATATACATATTACAGAATTCCTCACAATATGGTTTATAGCAATTTCCCATCTTTTCAGGTTGTGTTAAAGGAGGTTCACAGAATTGTGAATGATTATATATCATTTGTGACGGGCCTTACAACACTGACAGGGGATACGACGGTGGGCACGAGTCTCAGGTCCCTCGACTATCACCTCTCCAACTTGGTGAGTATTCTTCTCATGTCATTGTATCATAGGCCACGTTATTAATTTATATAAAATTAACTTTAGTGCGATTGTGAAACAATTGCTTACAACTTTATACTAATCACTGCCAACAACTCATTCATTTTGAAATTAAGCGTCAAGAGGGAGAGAGAGAACATGCGATGTCTTAATAAGTGTCTTACCACGGTGCCTATGACGAGGTTCGAACACCCGACATCTCTGTTACAAGGTGAACACGTACCGTATCCATTGCACCACGGAGAGAGAAAAGGCAATGTGGGTGTAAGTCATGCCTGAAGACACCACCAACAGTCCAGTCTCAGACAGTGCAGGGCTGAACACGTCGCAAGCACTTGTCTACTTGGAGGACACCATATTCGTAGCAGCATGGAGCTAGCTTGCATTGCTTTGTCTATTCAAAACCAGCGTATATATACATATGAGAACCTTGTATATATCTGTCATTAGGCGATTCTAATATAGCTAAATGTGTGGCATTCTTTAACAGGAGAATGGTTCAGGCTCAGTCATTATAAATGTATTCTTCTCTTTGGCTCTTTTATTGTTTTTTTTATTGATTTTGTTATTGTTGTTTATTCCTCATAATTTCATAGTATTATTAACATAATATATATACAGATAAGTACATAGCATGACAGTATCAACGTTATGCATTACTTAATATAGTATGTGCATAGTCATTATTATAAACACATGAGGAGTTTATATATGGTGTGGGGGAGACTATAGAAAATGTTTAGGGGATCAGTGTAGACATGAATATTAATGTCAGCCAAATTGGGTTATATAAGGTGTTTATGGATGACGGATCTATAGCCCAGTGGTAACACGCTGGACTGGTAATCCAGGGATCGCAGGTTCGATCCCCCGTCGGACCCTAATACAATTAACTGTCTTTCAGATGGGACGTTAAACCGAGGTCTCGTGTCGGTGCTTTACACCGTGCACGTAAAAGAACCAGAGGAGACTCTGAAATGTGTCTATGTCTGTATCATTGCACTATCCTCCAAAATCTAAAATAACTAATCTCTTCAGGAGGCGTCGCTCATATGGGCAACCGGTAGCGACGATAAATAACCGTAACACACACACCATTATGATTGACATGTGTAGTTATATGGGTAGCTATCGTTGGGGCTTTATTGGAGTGTGCTTTATAATGTCATAGTTAGTATTTAAGTTGATTAGAATTCCTATGCCTGCTCTGTTGGAACTATTTCCACTGAGGAAATGTTAGTGTTTGGTTCATTGCCTCTATCTCTTTTCAATTCATTGCTTTAACCCGGCTTTTTATACTATTATTCTAAAGTTTCGAGTACACTATATGCGACATAGTTAATAGTTCAATATTTTAATTTAGATAGCTCCCAATGACGAGTATACTCCGACGGCGGTGCCGGGAACCGACAGGAAGGACACAAATGAAGTGATTTACACGTTAATCGCGCTACGATATCAAAGTTTAGTAATCCAAGACGTGATACTAGACCTCCAAAAATGTTGATTGATACACGAAGTAGAAGGGACATTCTGGATAAGGGAGATTCTGGAGATGGGCGATTCGGGAGAAGGGTGATTCTGGAGAAGGGAGTTTCTGGATATCAAAGTGAAGTAATCCACGACGTGCTACTAGACCTCCAAGCATGTCGATACACGAGGTAGAAGGGAGGTTGTGGATAAGGGAGATTCTGGAGAAGTGCGATTGTGGAGTAGGTAGTTTCTGGATAAGGGATCTTTTGGAGAAGGGCGATTGTGGAGTAGAGAGTTTCTGGAGAAGGGAGCTTTCTGGAGTAGGGATGGAGGTTATTGTGATGGGAGATCTGGAGAAGGGTGATTGTGGAGTAGGGAGATTCTGAAGTAGGGAGATTCTTAACGTTGTGATATTGACTGTGATCATAGAATCCATGTATAGCATACTATCTTGCCAAGTTGTGTTCAAATACATATTTATTCAAATAGTACCAGTATGAAATACTCATCATATTACTAATGTACTCATTTACATTTCAAATGTACTAATTTACGTTTACAATGTAATAATTTACATTTCAAATGTACTTATTTACATTTCAAATGTATTAATTTACATTTCAATTGTACTAATTTACATTTCATATAATTTACATTTCAAATGTGCTAATTTACATTTCAATTGTACTAATTTACATTTCAAATGTAGTAATTTACATTTCCAATGTACTCATTTACATTTCAATTGTACTAATTTACATTTCCAATGTACTCATTTACATTTCAATTGTACTAATTTACATTTCAAATGTACTAATTTCCATTTCAATTGTACTAATTTACATTTCAAATGTACTAATTTCCATTTCAATTGTACTAATTTACATTTCAAATGTACTAATTTCCATTTCCAATGTACTCATTTACATTTTGAGAGCATCAAGACAATCGTCTGCAACATGTATGACTAGAGTGCGGAAACCGCGGAAACAGCATTCAACTACGGAACGGATTGAGAGAATTTTATTTTTAGAACATTCTTTAACATTTTTTATAAATTAACAATGAAACGAAAACTACTTTCACTTCTCATATTTCATTATTATTCATACTAAATGGCTAGATATTTGAACGAAACTTCGTACAATAATCACTGATTGTTTACTAGATGGTGTACAATACAAATATTTACATTGTTGCTTGAACATAACATGTTTATAGGTCGTGTTCGCGCTCTCGCCATACCCGTCGTCAGCAGCAGTTTGCTCAGTCTGTCTTTACATATCTGCATTGTGTGTATATATATTAAACATTCACTATTTTAATTTATTATTTGCTCGCCCATATCGGAACGGAATCATCATCTTAATTTATTATATTTTTAATATAAGTGTCATTTGAAGTTTACTATGCAAGCTATGTATATGTGTTCGTTATTTATTGTATACGTGGGAGTAGGTCTAAAACTGTGGGCCAACTTTCTTGGCACACTACTACAAAAACCCATGTTTGTAAAATAACTTGTTTTATTTTGTCTGCATGAAAAATACTAGTTAGAGATATATTCCTGTTCCTCAACATGAACTTGCGGTTTATGCGAGTGCCCTGGTTTTTATGCCAGCGATATTAATAGAACGTGCTAAACGTTATTAGTTTTATTGCAGTTATGATTTTATGGAGTTACGAAGAGAATGTAATGAAGACAAACAAACTAACCAAGTTAAAATAAGATTACAGTCTACATCTGTTATGTCGAATTCCGTCGGACCGAACAAAATACTTTCGACATATCCGAAGTGTGACTTAACGAAATTCTATATAAACGGAGCCAGTTATATGTAAAGTGATAGTGTCTGAAAAACGAGACTTTGTTCCGACTTCGAGATAACCGGATAATTCGACATAACCGACTTTGATATAACGGATGTAGACTGTATATATGTTTTAACAATGTTCAAGTACATTAAAAATGTTAAAAGGGATGGATTTCTTGTAATACTGATTTTGCAACAATACAATTGTATGATAGCAATGTTTAAAGCGACATTACATCATAAGAAGCATATACATTGCATTTGTTCACGCATTGCTACTACACATTCTTATGAATACATTCGAACACTAACATTGAATCAATAAACAGTGTTTTTCTGGTCTACAATCTTTCAAAATTGAAAGTAGGATTTCATATAGCGGTCACCCATGCTCCTGAATTAACGTTTGTTTGTCACCGTAGTCGATACTAAACGCGAGATAATGTCGTTTAGAGATAATTTAAACTAAGATTAGTCTACAAATAAATATGCATAGACACACATGTGAGATATAACGGCAAATATGTTCCATAAATCGTGTTTTTCATGATACACGAGTTGTATTACGCTTGGATGTCGACCCTATTTACATTATTTTGTTATGTCAACAAACCGCGTATACGACGTTTGTTTATTAGTTGAAATGCTCCGTTTTTTCAGGCAAATATTTGGAAAAAATATTACCATATAATAGGAAAATACATTCTGTAGAAATTTGTTTTTTCACCGATGTAGTGTCGCTTTAAAGGTAGTGTGACACTCAGTGTGAACAGGAATACATCTTTAACATGAAGCTGTGTGATATATCGCAGTAATGATGGAAGCGAATGTGATTAATACTCAGATGTTAACAGTATTTCCATTGGTTTATATTTTACGTGTTTTGTTTATTTGTTCCAATGTTTAACTGATATTTATATTTATTTTGCTAAATAAAGTGGGAGAAAAACAACAAGCGTGTTTTATCCGTTTTTACAGTTATCGTGTGAATTGGTTACTAGAAAGTAGATTTGCAAACAAGCAGACCATATATGTATGTGTGTTTTACGTTTATTTATCGTTGCTACCGGTTTCCATATGAGCGACGCCTTTTGAAGAGATTAGTCATTTTAGATTTTTGGAGGATAGTGCAATGATACAGACAGAGACCCATTCCAGAGTCTCTTCTGGTTCTTTTACGTGCACGAGACCTCGGTTTAAAGTCCCATCTGAAAGACTGTTAATTTTATTAGGGTAAGACGTGGGATCGAACCTGCGATCCCTGGTTTACGAGTTCACTGGACTACTGGATACCACTGGACTACATACCACATACCTACTTTGATATGTTTTATAGCCCGGGTTATCGATTTTTCACTTTTTAACTTCTGGCAAAATGACATTATCAGAAACTCAATATGCGGCCCAATTAATGGTATCGGTGTTAAAATATATTTATATCGACGCCTGTTCCCAGGCTAAATGTTTTCCTGTATACCAGAAACTATAATTTGCTGTAGAACCAGAAACTGTTTGCATTTCTTATTGTGATTGTGATGCATCTGTGACATTTGTGTTCATTTTCAGAAGACTTGTTGTGCATTTATTTCATTTTTACTTACTCCAGTGCATTGATGAGTAAACAGCATAGGATCCCTACGCGTTCCTTTTTGAACCGGTGTTTGATTACATTGTGAAATTGTGAAAAACGTTGCCATGACTTACTTGTGTATAACAATCAGAAGCCACGGAGTTTAGTTTATACACATTTATTTTAGCTCGATTGCGAAACAAGTTATTTCAACTTATATTAATCACTCTTGAGACCTCATTCCTGATGTAATCCATCGCCACGAGGGAGAGAGAAGAGGCCACAAGGAACTTAAATGCCTTGCCTAAGGGCACAATCGTAACGGCTCCAGCGGGGCTCGAACTCCGGACCTTTCGCACCTGAAGCGAACGCGCATCCACTGCGCTATCACGACTTCCACGGAGTTTACAGAACTGCATGTGTTATAAGTGGATTCTTGTTTGGAACTGTGACAGTTCCTCGATTTCATTTAGCACCATAGCACGAAGAAGATTAAAATACAATGGTGTGCATCCTTATGCACAGCACAACAGTAAGATAGACCATGAGCCAGGCAAGATATTGGTACCACCTGAGGTGGCACATTCTCACTATGTTTGTGTGAAAGAAACATAACCTTAACTGAAAACAATCTTTGAAAGCAATGCAATGCACATCTTTAAGATGGAAGCTGATTCTAAATTCATATATCAAATTGAAGAGTAAAAACGTAAAACGATCAGGGTCACATTTTTGAAAAATTGGAGTTTGTACTGTATGCCAGGGGAAATAATCTACTTATTTGTAGACAATAAATTGCTAAAATGATCATAGTCTCCCTTTGCTTTAACATTGATCAAATGCTATGAAATGATAACATGATTAGGGTCCACTAGATGGTACCATGTGACCGAGATATCCAATGAAAATGTTGCAAAAAAGCAATATGGCTTCATCCATAGTAGACTTTATTCTGTAGAATGTTGACACTTTGATAGGACTACTGTGGTGTATACTTTAGTAGTTTTAGAGTGTGAAATCATGAATAATAGTGACACAGAGCATCCAGCTGTAACATATAAACATAGAAAGAGGAAAAAGAACGTTTCATCAAGAGAGAGTTGTAAACGGCAAAAACTGTCTAGCCACAAAACAGGCCCAGACTGTAAATGTAGTAGGCATAAGTGCTTTCAGAATGTTACACTAAGTGAAAGAGAAACACTGATAGAGATGATAAACTCTCGCAAAACCAAAGATGAACAGGATGTTCTCTTGTCTACGTGTATCCATCTGGAATCTATTGAGCGGAGGCGTCCTCGGAAAGATGAAAACGATGCCCAATTTAACCAAAGCTCCTACTCCTACCATGTACCAGTGCTCAGAGAGGTTGTTATATCACCAGTGTCAGTCTGTTATCCGGCTTTTCTCGCGATGTTTGGAATCACAAATAGACGGGGACAAACCCTCAAAAAGTCTCTACTCACTACAGGTAATATTTCTAAATATTCTAGATTAGGCCGAGACATTTAGTCGGCAAACTGTTGGGCTGCTAAAACCAAGGTTGTGGGTTCAAATCCTTGATTTTGTGTCCTTAATTAAAATGGTGTATCGACTATGCGCAGGAATTTTTGTAATGACCTTTAGCAAGTCATTTATTCCCAGTTGCTGGCGTAAACCCGTTTCAAAAATGGGTAGAAGCTAGCTTCCTAACTTCAGAGGTAACCTGCGATGGACTAGATTCCCGTCCAGGGGGGGGGGGCGGTTGCTCCTATGCGCCTAGCACTACTTAAACCGACGATGGGCTCCAGACTAAAACTAATTTCAAGAGTTTGTGGTACAATTACTACTGTATTCATGTTAATAATTTTGTTTTTATATTTCATAGTCTGTTAGTGAGCATTACTTTTTGTGTTTGTCCTTTTTTCAGGAAAGCCAACAGAAGACAAGCGTGGACGACATGGCAACCATCCCAACAAGATGGAGGAGAGGGATCTCTCTCATACGTGAACATATCTCGTCATTCAAAACTCGCCGATCTCATTATAGTCTCAACAAAAGCAACCGATTGTATTTGTCAGAGGATCTTAATATAAGCAAATTATATGACATGTACAACACAATGCACCCAAACGTTAAAGTGAGCTACCAATTTGACAACAGAGAAAGACAAAAGTAAGATTGAAACGCTATTGGCAGAAAAACATAAGCTAACTTTGGATAATTCATTACACAAACGTAAAGCCAGTGTATTTTATGACCGTAAACGAAATGCCAAAAAACGCGCAGCTTCCGATCCATTATTCACAGCGATCGCAATGGACTACCAAAAGAACTTAAATGCTCCGAACAAATCCACCAATGATGTTTACTACAGACGTCAGCTGACATGTATATCATTTAATATACACGAGTTGGCTTCAAATGATGTGTACTTTTATTGTTATGATGAAACCACTGCGAAAAAAGGTGCAAACGATGTTGCGTCGCTACTGTATGATTACACGATGAACCGTCTGAGTACGTCAGTGAACCACCTCGAAATATTTTGCGATGGATGTTGCGGCCAAAATAAAAACTACACTGTTATACGTTTCCTGTTTTGGCTAGTTCATGGTATTGCAAGATTTGAAACGGTAAAGATCACATTTCCAGTTCGTGGCCACTCATACCTCGAATGCGACAAAGACATGGCAGCCATCAACCAAAAATCAAACATCGACCTGCCCGGTGAATGGTGGGACATCTTTAGGTCGGCCCGTACCTCGCCATTGCCGTATAACGTTGTTGAATGCGAACAACGAATGTTCTATGAGTTTGGACTTTTTCTTAAGTCACACTTCAAGCCGAAATGTCCCATACCGACCAGACCGATACGCGAGTTACTTATCGAAAAGGTGCACCCCCAGTATGGCAAGTACAGTAACATGTTCAATGGAGCTTTCGAAACAAACGTACTTGTCACAAAATCCAAACTTCCGATTGCAACCGCTAAACTGAAGCGTTCATACCAGGCGCCGCTGCCTATCAAGAAGGCTAAATACGACGATTTGCAGGTCCTAAAGAAATTCTGTAAGCCTGATGCGAGGGTTTATTATGACAACTTACTACATGACATTATGACAACTTACTACATGACAAACCTGCAACTACTGGTCCTAACAATGATAGCGACACTGATGAATAATTTGAGTAGAACTGTGCTTTGGATTAGGTTCAATTAAAGCGAGTACTTGAAAAACCATCACAACAACGGAATAGAATAAAATTGAAGAATGATCAGAGTCCATCGGTAGCTATTGGAACGGTATCATTAATATACCATATAAAGGGATATTAGTTAAGAAATGACTGATTTTGCATAGTAAGATAACTAGCAAACAGCAAAAACATGATTAAAACATTACATCATTATATAGTAGGTACTTATTAGACATCAAACTTTAAAAACACAATTTCTCGAATCTAATACAATGTGACACTGATCGTTTTACGTTTTTACTCTTCAATTGTTTTTACTTTAATTATTTTACGATTGCGAAGTAAGTTTTAACAACTTATATTAATCACTCTCGTTGGCGCGGATGAAAGCGTAAATGTGGTAATTCGTGTGGGAGGAAACTGGAGTACCCGGAGAACACTCACTTGTCCGATCTAGTGACAACCGTACCATCTCACATACTTCCCAGTCCGAAGATCGAACCCGGGTTGCCTTGGTGAGAAGCGAGCGCGCAAACCACTGCACTGCATATACCAGATTTTGGGGCTAGGGGAAATATAAAGTTGAATAACAAATAATCATGCTGTGACATATTACTATTCCAAATGTTGCTAATTTGATTCTCTAATTAACAATATACTATATGATCATAACTTATTGATGGAGGGGTCGCCAGTGGTCAAAGGTCACTTCTCCGTGGCCTAGTGGTTATGGCGTCCGCCTACGGAGCGGGAGGTCGAATATTCGAATCTCGTCAGGGTTTCGTTTTGATATGGCCGGTTGGTGAGCCGCCAGTTAGTTAAATAATGGTTACCGATTGCCTACCGGCCTGGCGCCTGGCATGCAAGCACAGGATTCGAGAAGTACTGGTGTTCATAAAAAGAGGTGTCTCATACGTCAGAAATGACTGGCCCTTTAAATAGGGGTGACACTATAATAAACAAACAGACGGATATGTAGTCCAGTGGTAACACGCTGGACTGGTAATCCAGGGATCGCAGGTTCGATCCCCCGTCTGACCCTAATAAAATTAACAGTCTTTCAGATGGGACGTTAAACCGAGGTCTCGTGTCGGTGCTTTACACCGTGCACGTAAAAGAACCAGAGGAGATTCTGGAATGGGTCTCTGTCTGTATCATTGCACTATCCCCCAAAATCTAAAATTACTAATCTCTTCAGGAGGCGTCGCTCATATGGGTAACCGGTAGCGACGATAAATAACCGTAAAAAACAACAAATAAACAAACACTATTATAACTATTGATTGCAAAATTATTCAAATTTATGTTCCCTTAACCTAACTATGGTTCATAAGTTTGGAATCGGCGTCCATCTTTAAGACGCGAGTTCGACACTGCTTTCAAATATGTTTAACATCTATTGGAGTAAACCCAGCTCTTTGACTGTAAACAAACGGGCGCCATTTTGAATACGTTTTATAGTAACTCATTTGCATATAAGGGAATATAAAGTAGGTCACGCGCGTGCGCGTCACTATATAGCCTATTGATGACGTATCGCGCAACTACCGAGCTCTTTGTTTTTTAGTAAACCCGGCTCTTTGCATATAAGTTAATATAAGTAGGTCACGCGCGTGCTCGTTTATTGATGACGTATCGCGCAACTACCGTGTACGAAGGCAGATCTAGTAACGAGTCTCTACGCGGCGTCCATTTTGGATGACCTCGGTTTATCGGATAATCTTATAATTCGCGAATAATGCGACATATGTCCGCTATTATATATCCGGAGCGTCGTCGCATTTCTTCGAGACACTAGTCAGAATAATCGGTGGCCCCGCCACGTACCCGGATGACACCCTCACGCTTCCAGTCGGATCCGTTCTCGAGTCAATAACATCCGAACAGAGCCGCTTCCAACTGGTCCGTACCGGGGGGTACCTCCATTCTCCGCCCACACACGGATTCAGATCCGGGCTGGCCCGGGGTAGAGTTATCGATGCATCGGCCATCATTTACGGTACGCGCTATGTGAGACCGTGTACCGAGGTCGTGTAGCGAGTGGTTGTCGCGGGACAACGACTGGCTGTCACGGATATCCGGTTACCCGATGGTGACCAAATCCAGCTCGCAATCATGGGTCGCCACCTCCGTACGACAGGAAGTCGCGATAGCGCAGCTTCAGGTCCGGAGTTCGAGCCCCGTTGGAGCCGTTACGAGCGTCGCCATTTGAATTCTCTATCCTTCAGGAACGATAAGTCGGAATAACTCGTTTCGCGATCGAGCTAAAATAAATTTGTATAAAAAAACGACGTTCTTTTACGACATCGATATACCGATCTGTACAGTAACAGAGTGAAAGTGGTGTATAAGAAAACGAAGCGACTACACTACACTACATACCCTATTACAGCGACCAATGGAAACGAACCGCTCTATAAATAGACAGCGCGTACGTTTCTATAAATAACGACTACGAACCGCTTTATAAATAGCGATCGCGTACCATTCTATAAATATCGACTACGAACCGATCCATAAATAGCGATTACGTACGCTTCTATAAATAGCGGCCGATTAGAAGAGTAATGTATTTAGATATGGTGAGACAGCGCGTATATCTTGTAGTAATGTAAGTAGATTTGGTGAGATAGTGCTTATATCTTGTAGTAATGTACGTAGATATGATGAGATAGTGCGTATATCTTGCAATAATGAATGTAGATATGATGAGATAGTGCGTTTATCTTGTAGAAATGTACGCAGATATGGTGAGACAGCGTGTAGTTATTGTAGTAATATATGTAAATATGGTGAGATAGTGGATATATCTTGTAGGAATGTATGTAGATATGGTGATATAGTGTGTAGATCTTGTAGTAATGAATGTAGATATGGTGAGATAGTGCGTAAATTTAGTAGCAATGTATGTATATATGGTGAGATAGTGGATATATCTTGTAGGAATGTACGTAGATATGGTGATATAGCGTGTAGATCTTGTATTAATGAATGTAAATATGGTGAGATAGTGGATATATCTTGTAGGAATGTACGTATATATGGTGATATGGTGTGTAGGTCTTGTAGTAATGAATGTATATATGGTGAAATAGTATGTGGATCTTGTAGTAATGAACGTATATATGATGAAATAGTGTGTAGATCTTGTAGTAATGAATGTAGATATGGTGAGATAGTGGATATATATTGTTGTAATATACGTAGATATGGTGAGATAGCGTGTATATATTGTATTAATGTATGTATATATGGTGAAATAGTGTGTAGATCTTGTAGGAATGTACGTAGATATGATGAAATAGTGTGGAGATCTTGTAGTAATGTACGTAGATATGGTGAGACAGCGCGTATATCTTGTAGTAATGAACGTAGATATGGTGAAATAGTGCGTAGATCTTGTAGTAATGAATGTAGATATGGTAAGATAGTGTGTATATCTTGTAGTAATATACGTAGATATGGTGAGATAGTGGATATATCTTGTAGTAATGTACGTATATATGGTGAGACAGTGCGTAGTTATTGTAGTAATGTATGTAAATATGTTGAGATAGTGGATATATCTTGTAGGAATGTATGTAGATATGGTGATATAGTGTGTAGATCTTGTAGTAATTTATGTAGATATGGTGAGACAGCGTGTAGTTATTGTAGTAATGTATGTAAATATTGTGAAATAGTGTGTATATATTGTAGTAATGTATGTAGATATGTTGAGACAGAGTGTATATCTTGTAGTAATATACGTAGATATGGTGAGATAGTGCGTATATCTTGTAGGAATGTACGTAGATATGGTGAGACAGTGCGTAGTTATTGTAGTAATGTACGTAGATATGGTGAAATAGCGCGTATATCTTGTAGTAATGTACGTAAATATGGTGAGATAGTGGCTATAAAAATTGTTTTAAAGGGACGCATCAATTATTTTTTCATCGGATTAACGACCCAAAAATGCTGCGATAGTGCTTATATTTAGTAGCAATGTACGTATATATGGGGAGATAGTGGATATATCTTGTAGTAATGTAGGTATATATAGTGAGATAGTGCGTATATCTTGTAGTAATGTACGTACATATGGTGAGATAGTGGCTATAAAAATTGTTTTAAAGGGACGCATCAATTTTTTTTTCATCGGATTAACGACCCAAAAATGCTATTGTAGCGTCGCATATCGAAAAGACGGAGACAAAAACTGAAATGACAATGACAAAATCTGAAATAACAATGACAAATACTGAAACGCTAGTGTCAGAAACTGAAACGATAGTGTCAGAAACGGAAACGCTAGTGTCAGAAACTGTAACGCTAGTGTCAAAAACTGAAACGGACTCTACGGAGAATTACGTGCTTAAGGGTAAAAACTTGAAACGCTAGTGTCAGAAACGGAAACGCTAGTGTCAGAAACTGAAACGATAGTGTCAGAAACGGAAACGCTAGTGTCAGAAACTGAAACGCTAGTGTCAAAAACTGAAACGGACTCTACGGAGAATTACGTGTTTAAGGGTAAAAACTGAAACGCTAGTGTCAGAAACGGAAACGCTAGTGTCAGAAACTGAAACGATAGTGTCAGAAACGGAAACGCTAGTGTCAGAAACTGAAACGCTTAGTGTCAAAAACTGAAACGGACTCTACGGAGAATTACGTGCTTAAGGGTAAAAACTGAAACGGATATAAACGCGTTTAATTTTTTTATCAGATTAACGACACAAACATGGATTGTAGCGTCTTATATCGAAACGACGGAGACAAAAACTGAAATAACAATGACAAAAACTGTAACGCTTGTGTCAGAAATTGAAACGCTTGTGTCAGAAACCGAAACGCTAGTGTCAAAAACTGAAACGGGCTCTATGGAGAATTACGTGTTAACGGATAAAAACTGAAACGCTAGTGTCAAAAACTGAAACGCTCGTGTCAGAAACTGAAACGTTACTGTCAAAAAATTGAAACGTTAGATACAAAAACTGAAACGCTACGGTGTAATACATGTTTTGACGACCTAATGTTATGGTAAGATCCATGTTTTGTGTTGGAAGATGCGGGATTTATGTAGATATGGTGCTATAGCGCGTATATCTTGTAGTAATATATGTAGATATGGTGATATAGTGTGTATATCTTGTAGTAATGAATGTATATATGGTGCGATAGTGTTTAGATATTGTAGTAATGAACGTATATATGGTGATATAGTGAATAATTTCTTGTATTATTGTATGTAGATATGGTGAGATACTGTGTATATCTTGTAGTAATGTATGTAGATATGGTGAGACAGTGTGTAGTTATTGTAGTAATATACATTGATATGTTGTGATAGTGTGTATATCTTGTAGAAATGTATGTAGTTATGGTGAGATAGTGGATATATATTGTTGTGATATATGCAGATATGTTGATATAGTGTGTATATATTGTATTAATGTATGTAGATATGGTGAGACAGTGTGTATATCTTGTAATAATGTATGTAGATATAATGAGATACTGTGTATGTCTTGTAGTAATGTATGTAAATATGGTGAGATAGTTGATATATCTTGTAATAATGTACGTATATATGGTGCTATAGTGCTTAGATCTTGTAGTAATGTATGTATATATGGTGAGATAGTGTGTATGTCTTGTAGAAATGTACGTAGATATGGTGAGATAGTGGATATATATTGTAGTAATGTATGTAGATATGGTGATATAGTGTGTATATATTGTAGTAATGTATGTAGATATGGTGAGATAGTGTGTATATCTTGTAGTAATGTGTGTATATATGGTGAGATAGTGTGTATATCTTGTAGTAATGCACTTAGATATGGTGAGATAGTGCGTATATCTTGTAGTAATGTATGTAGATATGGTGAGATAGTGTGTATATCTTGTAGGAATGTATGTATATATGGTGAGATAGTGTGTATATCTTGTAGTAATGTATGTAGATATGGTGAGATAGTGTGTATATCTTGTAGTAATGTATGTATATATGGTGAGATAGTGTGTATATCTTGTAGTAATGTATGTATATATGGTGAGATAGTGTGTATATCTTGTAGTAATGTATGTAGATATGGTGAGATAGTGGATATATCTTGTAGGAATGTATGTAGATATGGTGAGATAGTGTGTAGATCTTGTAGCAATGTTTGTAGATATGGTGCCATAGTGTGTATATCTTGTAGTAATGTATGTAGATATGGTGAGATAGTGGGTATATCTTGTAGTAATGTATGTAGATATGGTGATATAGTGTGTAGATCTTGTAGCAATGTTTGTAGATATGGTGACATAGTGTGTATATCTTGTAGTAATGTATGTAAATATTGTGAGATAGTGGATATATCTTGTAGTAATGTATGTAGATATGGTGAGATAGTGTGTATATTTAGTATCAATGTATGTATATATGGTGAGATAGTGGATATATCTTGTAGGAATGTATGTAGATATGGTGATATAGCGTGTAGATCTTGTATTAATGAATGTAAATATGGTGAGATAGTGGATATATCTTGTAGGAATGTACGTAGATATGGTGATATAGTGTGTAGATCTTGTAGTAATGAATGTATATATGGTGAAATAGTATGTGGATCTTGTAGTAATGAATGTATATATGATGAAATAGTGTGTATATCTTGTAGTAATGTATGTAGATATGGTGAGATAGTGGATATATATTGTTGTAATATATGTAGATATGGTGAGATAGTGTGTATATATTGTATTAATGTATGTAGATATGGTGAGA
>CM026402.1:80850049-80869633 GCA_014843695.1 Archivesica marissinica | reverse complement strand
TGTTGTCTGTTCATTGATGTTACTCAGTGTCCAGAACAGTTTCCATGCATGCCTTTGAACTAACTCGGGTGAGAATGACCATGAACATAGTAGCACAGAAGTGAGTGGACCTGATAGATGTGTGTGAACCTGATTGGTGTGTGAACCAGATAGGTGTGTGTGAACCTGATTGGTGTGTGTGTGTGTGAACCTGATTGGTGTGTGTGAACCTGATAGATGTGTGTGAACCAGATAGATGTGTGTGAACTTGATTGGTGTGTGTGAACCTGATAGATGTGTGTGGACCAGATAGATGTGTGTGGACCAGATTGGTGTGTGTGTGAACCAGATAGATGTGTGTGGACCAGATAGATGTGTGTGAACCAGATAGATGTGTGTGGACCAGATAGATGTGTGTGAACCTGATTGGTGTGTGTGGACCAGATAGATGTGTGTGGACCTGATAGATGTGTGTGGACCAGATAGATGTGTGTGAACCTGATTGGTGTGTGTGTGAACCTGTGTGGTGTGTGAACCAGATAGATGTGTGTGAACCTGATTGGTGTGTGAACCTGATTGGTGTGTGTGAACCTGATAGATGTGTGTGAACCTGATAGATGTGTGTGAACCTGATTGGTGTGTGTGAACCTGATAGGTGTGTGTGAACCAGATAGATGTGTGTGAACCTGTGTGGTGTGAACCTGTGTGGTGTGAACCTGTGTGGTGTGTGAACCAGATAGATGTGTGTGAACCTGATTGGTGTGTGAACCAGATAGATGTGTGTGAACCTGATTGGTGTGTGTGAACCTGATTGGTGTGTGTGAACCTGATAGATGTGTGTGAACCTGATATATGTGTGTGAACCAGCTAGATGTGTGTGAACCAGCTAGATGTATGTGGACCAGCTATATGTGTGTGCACCTGATAGATGTGTGTGAACCTGATTGGTGTGTGTGAACCTGATAGATGTGTGTGAACCTGATAGATGTGTGTGAACCTGATTGGTGTGTGAACCAGATAGATGTGTGTGTGGACCAGATAGGTGTGTGTGAACCTGATAGATGTGTGTGGACCTGATAGGTGTGTGTGGACCAGATAGATGTGTGTGGACCAGATAGATGTGTGTGAACCTGATAGGTGTGTGTGGACCAGATATATGTGTGTGAACCAGATAGATGTGTGTGGACCAGATAGGTGTGTGTGAACCTGATAGATGTGTGTGGACCTGATAGGTGTGTGTGGACCAGATAGATGTGTGTGAACCTGATAGGTGTGTGTGAACCTGATAGATGTGTGTGAACCTGATAGGTGTGTGTGAACATGATAGGTGTGTGTGAACATGATAGGTGTGTGTGAACCTGATAGATGTGTGTGAACCTGATAGATGTGTGTGGACCAGATAGATGTGTGGGAACCTGATAGATGTATGTGTGAACCAGATAGATGTGTGTGGACCAGATATATGTGTGTGAACCTGATAGATGTGTGTGAACCAGATAGATGTGTGGGAACCTGATAGATGTGTTGGAACCTGATATATGTGTGTGGACCTGATTGGTGTGTGTGGACCTGATAGATGTGTGTGAACCAGATAGATGTGTGTGGACCTGATAGATGTGTGTGGACCAGATAGATGTGTGTTACCTGATAGATGTGTTGGAACCTGATAGATGTGTGTGAACCTGATATATGTGTGTGGACCTGATTGGTGTGTGTGGACCTGATAGATGTGTGTGAACCAGATAGATGTGTGTGGACCTGATAGATGTGTGTGGACCAGATAGATGTGTGTGGACCTGATATATGTGTGTGGACCAGATAGATGTGTGTAGACCAGTTAGATGTGTGTGGACCAGTTAGATGTGTGTGGACCAGTTAGATGTGTGTGAACCAGATATATGTGTGTGAACCAGATAGATGTGTGTGGACCAGATAGATGTGTGTGGACCAGATAGATGTGTGTGAACCTGATAGATGTGTGTGAACCAGATAGATGTGTGTGAACCTGATAGATGTGTGTGAACCAGATATATGTGTGTGGACCAGATAGATGTGTGTGGACCAGATATATGTGTGTGGACCTGATATATGTGTGTGGACCTGTGTGGTGTGTGTGGACCTGTGTGGTGTGTGAACCTGATAGGTGTGTGTGAACCTAATATGTGTGTGAACCTGATAGGTGTGTGTGAACCTGATAGGTGTGTGTGAACCTGATAGATGTGTGTGAACCTGATTGGTGTGTGTGTGAATCTGATTGGTGTTTGTGTGGACCTGCTAGATGTGTGTGGACCTGTGTGGTGTGTGAACCTGATAGGTGTGTGTGAACCTAATAGGTGTGTGAACCTGATAGGTGGGTGTGAACCTGACAGATGTGTGTGAACCTGTGTGGTGTGTGAACCTGATAGGTGTGTGAACCTGATAGGTGGGTGTGAACCTGATAGATGTGTGTGAACCTGATAGGTGTGTGTGAACCTGATAGATGTTTGTGGACCAGATAGATGTGTGTGGACCAGTTAGATGTGTGTGAACCAGATAGATGTGTGTGGACCAGATATATGTGTGCGAACCTGATAGGTGTGTGTGAACCTAATAGGTGTGTGAACCTGATATGTGTGTGTGAACCTGATTGGTGTGTGTGTGTGAACCTGATTGGTGTGTGTGAACCTGATAGATGTGTGTGAACCTGATAGGTTTGTGAACCTGATAGGTGTGTGTGGACCGAACCTGATAGGTGTGTGGACCGAACCTGATAAGTGTGTGTGGACCCGTGTGGTGTGTGAACCTGATAGGTGTGTGAACCTGATAGGTTGGTGTGAACCTGTGTGGTGTGTGAACCTGATAGGTTGGTGTGAACCTGATAGGTGTGTGTGAACCTGATTGGTGTGTGTGGACCTGCTAGATGTGTGTGGACAATATAGATGTGTGTGAACCAGATAGATGTGTGTGAACCTGTGTGGTGTGTGAACCTGATAGGTGTGTGTGAACCTAATAGGTGTGTGAACCTGATAGGTGGGTGTGAACTTGATAGGTGTGTGTGAACCTGATTGGTGTGTGTGGACCTGATAGATGTGTGTGCACCAGATAGATGTGTGTGAACCTGATTGGTGTGTGAACCTGATTGGTGTGTGTGAACCTGATAGATGTGTGTGAACCTGATTGGTGTGTGTGAACCTGATAGGTGTGTGTGAACCAGATAGATGTGTGTGAACCTGTGTGGTGTGAACCTGTGTGGTGTGAACCTGTGTGGTGTGTGAACCAGATAGATGTGTGTGAACCTGATTGGTGTGTGAACCAGATAGATGTGTGTGAACCTGATTGGTGTGTGTGAACCTGATTGGTGTGTGTGAACCTGATAGATGTGTGTGAACCTGATATATGTGTGTGAACCAGCTAGATGTGTGTGAACCAGCTAGATGTATGTGGACCAGCTATATGTGTGTGCACCTGATAGATGTGTGTGAACCTGATTGGTGTGTGTGAACCTGATAGATGTGTGTGAACCTGATAGATGTGTGTGAACCTGATTGGTGTGTGAACCAGATAGATGTGTGTGTGGACCAGATAGGTGTGTGTGGACCAGATATATGTGTGTGAACCAGATAGATGTGTGTGGACCAGATAGGTGTGTGTGAACCTGATAGATGTGTGTGGACCTGATAGGTGTGTGTGGACCAGATAGATGTGTGTGAACCTGATAGGTGTGTGTGAACCTGATAGATGTGTGTGAACCTGATAGGTGTGTGTGAACATGATAGGTGTGTGTGAACCTGATAGATGTGTGTGAACCTGATAGATGTGTGTGGACCAGATAGATGTGTGGGAACCTGATAGATGTGTGTGTGAACCAGATAGATGTGTGTGAACCAGATATATGTGTGTGAACCTGATAGATGTGTGTGAACCAGATAGATGTGTGTGGACCAGATATATGTGTGTGAACCTGATAGATGTGTGTGAACCAGATAGATGTGTGGGAACCTGATAGATGTGTTGGAACCTGATATATGTGTGTGGACCTGATTGGTGTGTGTGGACCTGATATATGTGTGTGAACCAGATAGATGTGTGTGGACCTGATAGATGTGTGTGGACCAGATAGATGTGTGTTACCTGATAGATGTGTTGGAACCTGATAGATGTGTGTGAACCTGATATATGTGTGTGGACCTGATTGGTGTGTGTGGACCTGATAGATGTGTGTGAACCAGATAGATGTGTGTGGACCTGATAGATGTGTGTGGACCAGATAGATGTGTGTGGACCAGATAGATGTGTGTGGACCAGATAGATGTGTGTAGACCAGTTAGATGTGTGTGGACCAGTTAGATGTGTGTGAACCAGATATATGTGTGTGAACCAGATAGATGTGTGTGGACCAGATATATGTGTGTGGACCAGATAGATGTGTGTGAACCTGATAGATGTGTGTGAACCAGATAGATGTGTGTGAACCTGATAGATGTGTGTGAACCAGATATATGTGTGTGGACCAGATAGATGTGTGTGGACCAGATATATGTGTGTGGACCTGATATATGTGTGTGGACCTGTGTGGTGTGTGTGGACCTGTGTGGTGTGTGAACCTGATAGGTGTGTGTGAACCTAATATGTGTGTGAACCTGATAGGTGTGTGTGAACCTGATAGGTGTGTGTGAACCTGATAGATGTGTGTGAACCTGATTGGTGTGTGTGTGAATCTGATTGGTGTGTGTGTGGACCTGCTAGATGTGTGTGGACCTGTGTGGTGTGTGAACCTGATAGGTGTGTGAACCTGATAGGTGGGTGTGAACCTGACAGATGTGTGTGAACCTGTGTGGTGTGTGAACCTGATAGGTGTGTGAACCTGATAGGTGGGTGTGAACCTGATAGATGTGTGTGAACCTGATAGGTGTGTGTGAACCTGATAGATGTTTGTGGACCAGATAGATGTGTGTGGACCAGTTAGATGTGTGTGAACCAGATAGATGTGTGTGGACCAGATATATGTGTGCGAACCTGATAGGTGTGTGTGAACCTAATAGGTGTGTGAACCTGATATGTGTGTGTGAACCTGATTGGTGTGTGTGTGAACCTGATTGGTGTGTGTGAACCTGATAGATGTGTGTGAACCTGATAGGTTTGTGAACCTGATAGGTGTGTGTGGACCGAACCTGATAGGTGTGTGGACCGAACCTGATAAGTGTGTGTGGACCCGTGTGGTGTGTGAACCTGATAGGTGTGTGAACCTGATAGGTTGGTGTGAACCTGTGTGGTGTGTGAACCTGATAGGTTGGTGTGAACCTGATAGGTGTGTGTGAACCTGATTGGTGTGTGTGGACCTGCTAGATGTGTGTGGACAATATAGATGTGTGTGAACCAGATAGATGTGTGTGAACCTAATAGGTGTGTGAACCTGATAGGTGTGTGTGAACCTGTGTGGTGTGTGAACCTGATAGGTGTGTGTGAACCTAATAGGTGTGTGAACCTGATAGGTGGGTGTGAACTTGATAGGTGTGTGTGAACCTGATTGGTGTGTGTGGACCTGATAGATGTGTGTGCACCAGATAGATGTGTGTGAACCTGATAGGTGTGTGTGAACCTGATTGGTGTGTAGGCAAAATAAGATTATAATTATATTTGTTGACAATATTCAAATATAATATAATAATAATAATATAAATGTTAACCCTTTCAACACCACAGACCTCTTAGCTCTAAATAGGCTTACAAAAAGTGTTCAGCCGGATGAGCCGGCTTGTGACGAGCTGTCTCATCAGGATCTGCACTTTGTGCCAGTAATATTTCTATTTTTAGACAATTACCCATTTTGATAAATGAACTGGTCCACATATAATATTCTGATTAATTTATTGGTCTAAAATATCATGCACCAGTCCATGTGATTTACTTGATGTTGAATGGGTTAAATGCGTGGTCACCTGTTATTGAATTTATTTAAAGCAGCATTACATTGTATGAAATAAAATATATTTGAAAAATTCAAATTTTACGTATGGGTAGCAATGCTGTTACACATTCTAACATTATACTTTGTATACTTCTGTTCAATTGGTAAACAATGTTTTTTTCGATAAAACAAACTCGAAACTGAAAGTAGGACTTTCCGAGTCGATCAGTCACGAATTTGTTTACAACCAGAACGCATCGTCGGCACTTGTTTACATTCGGAATGCATCGTCCCCATTTGTCCCACGTTGTCTGTTTTAATTAAATCACTTGAGATGTTGATTCATACCTCTGTTATCTAAGTCTTTTAGTGACATGTCTATATCCCCGCGAGGGGTTCCACATTAGAGGAAGATAGATAGATAGTCTTTCATGTTCAAAATATATACGTTGTTTTCTACATCCTCTGTTGTTTCACGCATGCGTGCTGTGCGTGTTTACATTTCGTGTGTTGATAAACAAATTCGCGTATACGACGGTTTATATTTATTGGAATTTTATCGTTTCTGAGTGACTATTTCGATTTTTGTAAACACACACACATTAGTATTTATATTTTACACAAAACATCCTTTATTACGATGTAATGCTGCTTTAACGAATCTTCTAAAAGCCTCTGCTCGGTTGTAAATGAATAGTACGGTAGTAGTTCACATTTTATTTGTAATTTCGCATTAGTTACTTTGCTTACGTGATAAGCAGCTTATAAATTCATGAAACACTTATAAAGCAATAAAATTATAAATGCAGGGGCGTGTCTAGGCATACGCAAGGACTCGCGTGCGACGCTGAAAAATAAAATGTAAAAAAATGTAAACGGTTTTAGCTCAAAAAATGAAATAAAAATGGTCTCGTAGGGGGTACGATGCTTTCAGACCCACCCAGAATTACCTAGTATAATGATGACCAATCTGAAAACTTACGAAAGTTATCAAATTTCTATTATATTGTATTATTAATTTTTCCTTGGCTCACATGTTGAATGGGTTGATCTTATTTCTCTGTAACAATTCATAATAACAAAGATATTGATGAGCATGAATCACTTTTAATATTTTCTATTAACTCTTAACCTGCCAATCACAGCTAAAGTCGCTTTTGCAAACTGGCATAGAGCCAAATCAGATGGCACAGAACGTGTTGTCTGATCAGGCTCTATGCTGTTTGTTATTCAGATAGTGGAACTAAAACACTTGGCTGAATAGCATGTGACATTATACTACGGCTGATCTGGATCTACGTTGTTTGCACATTCATTCCAATTTATTCAGCAGGTTATGAGTTTAAAAAATTGAATGGATAAAAAAAGGGACACTGGAATAAAGTGCGATGTCACCTTTCTGATGAGGAATATGACATTAATTTAAATGATTGAACCTTGATTTACTTCAATGGACAATGTGTAGCCGAGTTTCGATTAATAATGATAGAGTTATGGGCCTTGGAAGTTGTTAATATGGAAAGTTTGTTACATTTTAGGTTGCTATTCCAGCACTGATGGGACGTGTTGGACCCTTCCAACCCAACAAACTGTGCAGAAGTTTGGATGAGGCGAGAATTTACGCGGCTGAGTTTGTCCTACAGCAGCTTGGGATATCCATTGATGGTACACAAACTCATTTAAAGTGTACACAACACAAACTCATTTAAAGTGTACAAAACGCAAACTCATTTAAAGTGTACACAACACAAACTCATTTAAAGTGTACACAACGCAAACTCATTTAAAGTGTACACAATGCAAACTCATTTAAAGTGTACACAATGCACTCATTTAAAGTGTACACAATGCAAACTCATTTAAAGTGTACACAATGCAAACTCATTTAAAGTGTACACAATGCAAACTCATTTAAAGTGTACACACCGCAAACTCATTTAAAGTGTACACAACGCAAACTCATTTAAAGTGTACACAATGCAAACTCATTTAAAGTGTACACAACGCAAACTCATTTAAAGTGTACACAACGCAAACTCATTTAAAGTGTACACAATGCAAACTCATTTAAAGTGTACACAACGCAAACTCATTTAAAGTGTACACAATGCAAACTCATTTAAAGTGTACACAATGCACTCATTTAAAATGTACACGAGAATTATTTTGCTCGTACATATTACGTTCAAATACATTTTTCTTCAATGAAACCCTTTTTTGGCAGCATTTACAATTTCCTGTTGTCAACATTGACTGCAGATGTGGCACTTCTAAGGAGTGTAGAATATTATCCCCCCCCCATTTCTCCCACCCCCACCCATATATTTTAACACAGTGGGACATTCTCCCCCACATTGAAAATCATGGATGATGATGATGATGATTGAGCTTATTTACCCTCCATGTGGATGAGCGAAAATCATGGATGGGACATTATCCTATTATATAATTGTTGAAATTTTAAATCTTATTTTGGGTTAACTTTCAACATATTTTGGTGAATTATGGAGAAACAATTATTTATAGATCTGAACTATTGACACTGGATTTGAATTGGGGGAGGGGTAAAGTTCTACCCATGATTTTAAATAGGTGTGCAGGATAAACCGGAGTACCCGGAGAAAACCCACTTGTCCGATCTGGCGACCATCGTACCATCTCACATACTTCCTGGTCCGAGGATCGAACCCGGGTTGCATTGGTGAGAAGCGAGCGCGCCAACCACTGCGCTAATCGGACAGCCTATTTTATTTCTTCAGTATTTGATTTCTGTTTAAGTTTAGTGTTGTGCCATTAGGTGGGCTAGTGAATTTGACATCACGTTATATAAATCTACATGTTATGTAGGGACACATAGTGCATCTATTATTTCTAGTACTACAGTTTTCTTTATGTTTTCCAATGTATGATTAGAGTCTCCCTCAGTGAAAGAAACTCCTATCCTTCACCGTTTTGATACAGTGGAAGATGATATTTTCTTTCCCACTGCTTGTGTTTCGTATTCCTCCGCGGTTGGATGTACTTTTGTTTATTAACTATTTTCTGACAATCATGATCAGTTAATTTAAAGCAACACTACATTGGTGAAAACGCAGTTTTTTGCAGAATGTAATTTCCTGTTATATGGTGTAATTTGTGTCCAAATATTTGCCTCAAAAACTGAGTATTTCAACAAATGAAAACAAGTGTCAATTCAGGATCGTGGATATAATGAAATCCTACTTCGACATTTGAATATTTGTAGACCACAACACACTGTTTATTGATTCAATGTTAGTGTTCGAATGTATTCGGAAGAATTTGTAGTGGCAATGCATTTATACGTGAAAAAAATGCATTTTATTTGCTCTGCGATGTAAGGTCGCTTTAAAATAGAATGTTTTAATGACTCTGTTTTGTCTATCGATTTCAATAATGACAGCAGACAGGAACTAACTTGAAACTTACCAGACCTATTTTTTATTGCATATATGGTTGTGCGGTTGTGTCTTGTAGTGAAATAAGGCTCCCGGCAGGGGCAGTTAAAATTGGATAACAAATATATAAGTCATAATCATTGGAAATCATAATGAAAAAGATTTGTTCACTCGTGGAAATACAAATTTCGGAGCTCACTCTTATGAAATAAATTCCAATTTTACACAAATAAACACAAATATCTGCTAAATCTTTAACGTGTTCTTCAAACAAACAGTAGTTCAAGTTTAAAGTTCATGCATTATGAGTATAGAGCAGGGACACTCTACAGATTGTAGAGAAGGTTATTACAAATTCATTGCTAGATTTTCATGCCTGTTTTGCATGCCCATTTTGATTTTGATTAAAAAACAGAAAATCAAACAAATCCCTACCCGCCCCAACCCCGTCATTAATGCAGATTAATTGGGGGGGGGGAGGTATCTCCTTCTCTCCTTCAGACACAAGTTTTGGAGAAATTGCAAAAAAACTAATGAAAATAATTATTGGTAGAGCATCTGTGGTGTAATGGACACGGTGTTCACCTGGTAACTGAGAGGTTGTGTGTGTGAACCCTGTCAGAACCACGGTGGTGTGTCCATATGCCAGACCCTTTAGATAATCCACATTGCTTCTTCTCTCCCTCATTATGATGGATTCCATCAGGAATGAGGTCTTAAGAGCGATTAAACTAAAGTTGTAGAAACTTGTTTCGTAGCTAAAATAAATTTGTATAAAGAATAAAATTGGTAGAAAATCAATTGTGTAAAGATGTACTGCAGGAAGCTCCAGTAGAAGCTATATGTATGTCTTTGCTAGGTGCTGACCTCTTCGCTGGCAAACCAATAACCATTCCAATGTCTATGCCCATGCCAAATGGGGTCGTGGTACCTTCCCCGCAGGATGTGGCCTTCACAAATTCCCTATTGAAGATGCCGCCACCGGTGAATCCAAGTAAGTAGAAGACTCAATGAGGTGATATATATATATTTTATATGTCGAGATTCTGCATTTATTATGTTGAAAATGTGCAACTTTGGCTCCACGTTTATATTAAATATTGAAAATGGATGATAATGCTGAAAGATTAGGAAACAAAATTTTCTCTTTGAAATGCTAAACAACCGCCCCCAAAATAAATGTTTTAATGAGCATGAAAGCTGGTCCTGAAGAACCCCATGTAGACGAATATACCGTACAAAATACAGAAGTCATCATTGATCGTAACACGTCTTGAGCTAGATCTGTGTACTGTACATACTCGCCAATAACACGGTCGCTGTGGTGGTCGTAAATGAACTGCACAATGTGTGATTAATATTATCTCTTGTTGAATATTTCAGTGACAGAACAGTTCTATCATTCTGCCGGATATGGTGGCCCGACCCCTATGACCAGCATGCAGACTGTGACCCAGTATTAACTTCCGATATATACACAGTCTATCATTTCCTCAACGGAAAAGAATGGAAGAACACAGGAGAGGCAAGAAGAATGAAGAATGCACAGCAGATGGAAGTAATGTAGAAGACCAGAAGTAATAGGAATACACTACTGTGATATTTATATAATATAGAAGAATGAACTGTTTATAGACGGAGATGTTTGCTTGTTGTAAGATGTTGTATTCCATCAGCATGTTTAACGAGTGTGCATTCTATAATGTATTCTTCATTATTAAAGATTTAAGCACATTTTTATTAAAAATGGAGACCATAGTTTATTTTAGTGAAACAAACAAGCATGTTTTTATATAAAATGGAGCATAGTTTATTTTAATGAAACATTCGGGCATGTTTTTATTTCAAATGGAGACCATAGTTTATTTTAATGAAACAAACAATCATGTTTTTATTTAAAACTGAGACCATAGTTTATTTTAATGAAACAAATAAGCATGTTTTTATTTAAAATGGAGACCAGAGTTTATTTTAACGAAACAAACAATCATGTTTTATTTAAAACGGAGACCATAGTTTATTTTTATTGAAACAACCAAGCATGTTTTTATTTAAAATGGAGACCATAGTTTATTTTAATGAAACAAACAATCATGTTTTTTATTTAAAACTGAGACCATAGTTTATTTTATTGAAACAAACAAGCATGTTTTTATTTAAAATGGAGACCATAGTTTATTTTAACGAAACAAACAATCATGTTTTATTTAAGACGGAGACCACAGTTTATTTTACTGAAACAAATAAGCATGTTTTTATTTAAAATGGAGACCATAGTTTATTTTTATGAAACAAACAAGCATGTTTTTATTTAAAACGGAGACCGTAGTTTATTTTAATGAAACAATCAAGCATGTTTTTATTTAAAACGGAGACCATAGTTTATTTTAATGAAACGATCAAGCATGTTTTTTAAAAAAAATGGAGCATAGTTTATTTTAATGAAACAAAAGTGGACTAATTGCTTATTGGCACACGTTTTAGTTTAGTAAGTAACTTGTCGTGTTTGTAAAGTAAGTAAAACCTTCAACAAGATTCCTGTTGTAAAATATAGTGCTCACTGAAGCATAAAATGTGGTGACAGAATTATGAAAATCTCTGCAAGTAAAGAAGTTATGACATGTTGGTTAAGTTATGACATGTTGGGTAAGTTATGACATGTTAGTTATGACATGTTGATTAAGTTATGACATGTTGATAAGTTATGACATGTTGATAAGTTATGACATGTTGATTAAGTTATGACATGTTGGTTAAGTTATGACATGTTGATAAGTTATGACATGTTGATTAAGTTATGACATGTTGATTAAGTTATGACATGTTGGTTAAGTTATGACATGTTAGTTATGACATGTTGATTAAGTTATGACATGTTGATTAAGTTATGACATGTTGGTTAAGTTATGACATGTTGATAAGTTATGACATGTTGATAAGTTATGACATGTTGATTAAGTTATGACATGTTGGTTAAGTTGTTAGTTATGACATGTTGATTAAGTTATGACATGTTGATTAAGTTATGACATGTTGGTTAAGTTATGACATGTTGATAAGTTATGACATGTTGATAAGTTATGACATGTTGATTAAGTTATGACATGTTGGTTAAGTTGTTAGTTATGACATGTTGATTAAGTTATGACATGTTGATTAAGTTATGACATGTTGGTTAAGTTATGACATGTTGATAAGTTATGACATGTTGATAAGTTATGACATGTTGATTAAGTTATGACATGTTGGTTAAGTTGTTAGTTATGACATGTTGATTAAGTTATGACATGTTGATTAAGTTATGACATGTTGGTTAAGTTATGACATGTTGATAAGTTATGACATGTTGATAAGTTATGACATGTTGATTAAGTTATGACATGTTGGTTAAGTTGTTAGTTATGACATGTTGATTAAGTTATGACATGTTGGTTAAGTTATGACATGTTGGTTAAGTTATGACATGTTGGTTAAGTTATGACATGTTGGTTAAGTTATGACATGTTGGTTAAGTTATGACATGTTGGTTATGACATGTTGGTTATGACATGTTGGTTATGACATGTTGGTTAAGTTATGACATGTTGATTAAGTTATGACATGTTGGTTAAGTTATGACATGTTGGTTAAGTTATGACATGTTGGTTAAGTTATGACATGTTGGTTAAGTTATGACATGTTGGTTAAGGTATGACATGTTGGTTAAGTTATGACATGTTGATTAAGTTATGACATGTTAGTTATGACATGTTGATTAAGTTATGACATGTTGGTTAAGTTATGACATGTTGGTTAAGGTATGACATGTTGGTTAAGGTATGACATGTTAGTTATGACATGTTGATTAAGGTATGACATGTTGGTTATGACATGTTGGTTATGACATGTTGGTTAAGTTATGACATGTTGGTTAAGGTATGACATGTTGGTTATGACATGTTGGTTAAGGTATGACATGTTGGTTATGACATGTTGGTTAAGTTATGACATGTTGGTTATGTTATGACATGTTGGTTATGACATGTTGGTTATGACATGTTGGTTATGACATGTTGGTTATGACATGTTGGTTATGACATGTTGGTTAAGTTATGACATGTTGGTTAAGTTATGACATGTTGGTTATGACATGTTGGTTATGACATGTTGGTTAAGGTATGACATGTTGGTTATGACATGTTGGTTAAGGTATGACATGTTGGTTAAGGTATGACATGTTGATTAAGTTATGACATGTTGGTTAAGGTATGACATGTTGGTTAAGGTATGACATGTTGGTTAAGGTATGACATGTTGATTATCTCAAACTGGAAAATAATGGAGGTGGCCATCTTGGATCGACCTAGTCACATGACTATTGAACAAATATTAAAATGATAGTAATTTTATCAAAAACGATAACATTTCTATTAAAAAGCTGCTTGTGTAGTTACTTACAGTGTGTATGTTACTAAACATTTATACTTATTCTTATGTCAGTTGCATGTGTTTACATTATTTTGGCCAACATGAAGTCAATGTTTATGTACCCTAGGTAACTACCCACAAATATTCAAAATAGCAGTGTTAGGTGTTATTAAACTTTTCTCACATCTGCAGTCCTGTGATTGGTCGAGTTTGAGATTTGCTCTGGCCACACGACCGATCGGAGCTTGTGACCTGAGTTTGAGATTTGCTCTGGCCACACGACCGATCGGATCTTGTGACCTGAGTTTGAGATTTGCTCTGGCTACACGACCGATCGGAGCTTGTGACCTGAGTTTGAGATTTGCTCTGGCTACACGACCGATCGGAGCTTGTGACCTGAGTTTGAGATTTGCTCTGGCTACACGACCGATCGGAGCTTGTGACCTGAGTTTGAGATTTGCTCTGGCTACACGACCGATCTGAGCTTGTGACCTGAGTTTGAGATTTGCTCTGGCTACACGACCGATCGGAGCTTGTAACCTGAGTTTGAGATTTGCTCTGGCTACATGACCGATCGGAGCTTGTGACCTGAGTTTGAGATTTGCTCTGGCTACACGACCGATCGGAGCTTGTGACCTGAGTTTGGGATTTGCTCTGGCTACACGACCGATTGGAGCTTGTGACCTGAGTTTGAGATTTGCTCTGGCCACACGACCGATTGGAGCTTGTGACTCGTTAGCTCCAGACCGGGTAAGCATTGTTTTATTGACCTTGTGAACACATATATTTATGGTTCTTGCTGTCGGTCGCCAGAAAACCAATACTGGTGCTAAATTTTTGTGAATTTGTGAAAATATTTGGCGCAAATTTTTCTTTCATTTTATTTTTGGCGCAACATGTTTTGTGAATTACATGGCTTCAAATATTTAACTGTGAACTATATGGCTCTTAGTTGGCTCCAAGTTTTTCAAATTGATGACAGAAGTGGCGCAGACAAAATTCAGACAGAGGGAACCCTGATATTTAACTGTTTCCTGCATAGAGACATAAGCATATGTGCTGGTCTATCTCCATACATATAATAATGGATACGCAGTGGCTGTCCCACCTCTATAGAGATTATGGGTTGTAGATAGATCATTACAACAGAAGGCAATATGCCCATGAGCTCACATATATATGAACTATTTTACAACCATGATGGTCAGTGGTATATCAAAGAAATTCTCAAATATATAAGGTGGTGAAGTACCAATTATGTTAATATTTGCTGAGAAAAATGCTTAAACGCCCCATTATGGCTGTCCGATAGCACAGTGGCTAGCACACTCGCTTCTCACCAATGCAACCCAGGTTTGATTCTTGGACTTGGAGGCATGCAAGATGATATAGTGGTCGCCAGATCGGACAGGTGGGTTTTCTCCGGGTACTCTGGTTTCCTCCAACATATGCACTTTCATCCACATCAACGAGTTGTTGAAGCTTTTTTCGCAATCTATGTAAAATAAATAAAGTGTAAATTTTTGGAATACATGTACAGTCAAACCTCTCCAGAGCAAACACCATCCGGATACACCCAATATTGTTGTTGTAGAGAGGTTGTCGTTCTAGGGAGGTTCAACTTTTTGAAGTTTGGAAATTCAAGGAGAGACATCGGTGGCCTAAAAAGTGAAAAATATCTTCTATGCAGCTTAGTTTATACAAATTTATTTTAGCTCGCTTGCGAAACAAGTTCTTACAACTTATATTAATCCCTCTCGTGACCTCATTCCTGATGAAATCCATCGCCATAAGGGAGAGAGGAGGCAACGTCAAATTTAAATGCCCTGCTTAAAGGCACAATCGTAACAGCTACTGCTGGGCTCAAACTCGGGGCCTTTCGCATTGAAAGCTACTGCGCTACCACTGCGCTATCACAATGACTTCCAAATCTTGAACAGCTTACACAAAATCCGATTTTGTTTTTCAACATTTTGACCAAAAAAGAGGAAATCCTTAACCCTGTCCTTCATAGAGATTTAGGTTATTATAATATTATATCTCCATGCAATCATGCAGTGAATAAGTAGTCGCCATATCTATCCCACCTCTATATATAGATATTACTGGGGACTACACGAGATTCTGGCTTTTTTATGAACATTGGTTTGGCTACTACATTGTCAATGAATGCCGTATTGGTAATGGCGCCAAGAGGTGCTTCTATGAGGGAAAGGGTTTATGAACATTGGTTTGGCTACTACATTGTCAATGAATGCCGTATTGGTAATGGCGCCAAGAGGTGCTTCTATGAGGGAAAGGGTTTATGAACATTGGTTTGGCTACTACATTGTCAATGTATGTCGTATTGGTAATGGCGTCAAGAGGTGCTTCTATGAGGGAAAGGGTTCATGAACATTGGTTTGGCTACTACATTGTCAATGAATGCCGTATTGGTAATGGCGTCAAGAGGTGCTTCTATGAGGGAAAGGGTTTATGAACATTGGTTTGGCTACTACATTGTCAATGAATGCCGTATTGGTAATGGCGTCAAGAGGTGCTTCTATGAGGGAAAGGGTTTATGAACATTGGTTTGGCTACTACATTGTCAATGTATGTCGTATTGGTAATGGCGTCAAGAGATGCTTCTAACGAGGGAAAGGATTAAATAGAGGAAGATGATGGTGCTGGTTAGTGAATGTTGTTGAAGCTGTCCAGTTTGCTATGTGCTGTGAATGATACACGAACATTGAGTATAGCTATGATATTGTTCAGCTGTTGAGCAGTATTGTTACCACGGTGATGGTGTAAAAGCTACTACCATTTTACTATAGTTGTTTTTATTTTGGCTTTAATTCAGTGTTTAAACTTGTTTATTTTCATTATTTGTTATTGAAGATGTTTGTATTATCTCTCTCGTGTATTAATATGGTACATGTACTCCACACAAAATGAAAGTTGACACATAAGAAGATGTACAGTCTATATTCGTTATGTCGAATGCCGTCGGACCGAACAACGTTATAAAACTGTTCTCCAATCTCGAACTCAGTCTGAAGTTTCTGATTGGTTCAGCTGTGTGTGTAACAGGGATAGTGGGTTACGTTGAAGACCGCCTATGCAACTTCATTGTTGGAAGCATAAAATGAGGCTGCACAATTAATTTTTCACAAATTATTGTAGAGAATAATAAATGAGAATTTTGCCACCGAGTGATACAGAATTCGGAGGTATTTACTATTCAACCATTTCCCACATATAGACGTAATCACTTTCTCCTCACCGCTGTAGGTTGGAATCCCACTTCAGCTATCAAATTCTTGAAAGTGGATTCATGAAACTATCTAGCTGGCTTGCGGAAGGTCGGTGGTTCTACCAGGGTGCCCATTCGTGCATTAAATACTGCTCGTAGGGGCACCCGGGATCTTCCTCCATCAATAATAGCCGAAGATTCAACGTATCACCCAAACTATTGATGGGACTTTAAACCCTAAATAATAATAAACATATAGAGACGTATGCTTTTCTACAACTGTATCTCCATATATAACGCAGCCATGTATATATCACATATCAATGGTTCAGTCATCATGTATATGTTTATACAAATTTATTTTAGCTCGATTGTGAAACAAGTTGTTGCACCTTATATTAATCACTCTCGAGACCTCATTCCTGATGGAATCCATCGCCACGAGGGAGAGAGAAGAGGCATGTGGAATTTAAATGCCTTACCTAAGGGCACAATCGTAACGGCTCCAGCGGGTCTGTTTGTTTGACTACGAAATAGTGTGTAAATATCTGTGTTAACAACGTGGAGGAGAGTTTCTATGCAGGGAAACGCTTCATTTTGCTGGTTCTTGATCCGTTTAGTTTTAGATACAAAATTGTACTACAGTTCATCATAGACAGATTATAACTGTACGCGTATATAACTCCTCTTATATTCTGAAAAACTGCATCCCGAAGGACATGGGGCCAAAAATTTGAAGGACATGGGACCAAAAATTGTATAACGAGTACAGTTATATTCTGGCTTTAGTTGCAATATTTGATTATGATATTGTTTCTATTAAATGTGCTTGTATATGCATCTATAAGCATAGGGGTATTAATGGACTGAGCCTATAAGCATAGGGGTATTAATGGACTGAGCCTATAAGCATAGGGGTATTAATGGACTGAGCCTATAAGCATAGGTGTATTAATGGACTGAGCCTATAAGCATAGGGGTATTAATGGACTATCATTTCTCATTATTATTACAGTTATTATTACTGGTTATTTATGTTGCATCAAATATTGTTCGCATATTTTACTTTTCGTTTTATTTTATTTTGTTTGCACAACGAATCTAAAATGCAAGAGTTATTGTTCTGTTTTTCTATCTCGGATAGAAACTTTTAAGTTGCAGTCCGATTGGTTTTACAAGGTATTTGTGCCAAAGGTAACGATATTGTTCAATTATAACCAGTGTTTGGTTTAACTTTGAAGTTTAGTCAACGTTTATGTAGTTGTACACCATGGGTTCACTGTGTATGTGTATCTCCGGTCCAGGGTTCACAGTGTATCTCCGGTCCAGGGTTCACTGTGTATGTGTATCTCCGGTCCAGGGTTCACAGTGTATCTCCGGTCCAGGGTTCACAGTGTATCTCCGGTCCAGGGTTCACAGTGTATCTCTGGTCCAGGGTTCACAGTGTATGTGTATCTCTGGTCCAGGGTTCACTGTGTATGTGTATCTCTGGTCCAGGGTTCACAGTGTATGTGTATCTCCGGTCCAGGGTTCACAGTGTATCTCCAGTCCAGGGTTCACAGTGTATCTCCGGTCCAGGATTCACAGTGTATCTCCGGTCCAGGGTTCACAGTGTATCTCCGGTCCAGGGTTCACAGTGTATCTCTGGTCCAGGGTTCACAGTGTATCTCCGGTCCAGGGTTCACAGTGTATGTGTATCTCTGGTCCAGGGTTCACAGTACAGTGTATGTGTATCTCCGGTCCAGGGTTCACAGTGTATCTCCGGTCCAGGGTTCACAGTGTATCTCCGGTCCAGGGTTCACAGTGTATCTCCGGTCCAGGGTTCACAGTGTATCTCCGGTCCAGGGTTCACAGTGTATCTCCGGTCCAGGGTTCACAGTGTATGTGTATCTCTGGTCCAGGGTTCACAGTGTATGTGTATCTCCGGTCCAGGGTTCACAGTGTATCTCTGGTCCAGGGTTCACAGTGTATGTGTATCTCCGGTCCAGGGTTCACAGTGTATCTCCGGTCCAGGGTTCACAGTGTATCTCCGGTCCAGGGTTCACAGTGTATCTCCGGTCCAGGGTTCACAGTGTATCTCTGGTCCAGGGTTCACAGTGTATCTCTGGTCCAGGGTTCACAGTGTATGTGTATCTCTGGTCCAGGGTTCACAGTGTATGTGTATCTCCGGTCCAGGGTTCACAGTGTATCTCCGGTCCAGGGTTCACAGTGTATCTCTGGTCCAGGGTTCACAGTGTATCTCTGGTCCAGGGTTCACATTGTATCTCCGGTCCAGGGTTCACAGTGTATCTCCGGTCCAGGGTTCACAGTGTATCTCCGGTCCAGGGTTCACAGTGTATCTCTGGTCCAGGGTTCACAGTGTATCTCCGGTCCAGGGTTCACAGTGTATCTCCGGTCCAGGGTTCACAGTGTATCTCCGGTCCAGGGTTCACAGTGTATCTCCGGTCCAGGGTTCACAGTGTATCTCCGGTCCAGGGTTCACAGTGTATCTCCGGTCCAGGGTTCACAGTGTATGTGTATCTCCGGTCCAGGGTTCACAGTGTATCTCCGGTCCAGGGTTCACAGTGTATCTCCGGTCCAGGGTTCACAGTGTATCTCCGGTCCAGGGTTCACAGTGTATCTCCGGTCCAGGGTTCACAGTGTATCTCGGTCCAGGGTTCACA
>CM026402.1:80732367-80845353 GCA_014843695.1 Archivesica marissinica | reverse complement strand
GACCTCACAGAGGGCAGGGTAGACCTCACAGGGGGTAAAGTATACTTCACATGTGGCAGGGTAGACCTCACAGGGGACCAGGGTAGACCGCAGAGGGAGTAAGGTAGACTTCACATGGGGTAGGGTAGACCTCACAGGGGGCCTGGGTAGACCTCAGGGGGCAGGGTAGACCGCAGAGGGGCCCAGGGTAGACCACAGGGGGCAGGGTAGACCGCAGAGGGGGCCAGGGTAGACCACAGAGGGCAGATTGAACTGCTGCGTAAGTAGGCAGTTATTAATCTATCTATGTCTGCTACCTCATGCAAGACGCAAGCACAATTATGTCCATTGTAGGTAATGTCAGTTGATAACGATGTACCCATGTTGATCCGTAGACGTGAAGCAAAGGATTATGGTACGAAGAAAATGATCGAAGGCAAATACGCCATGGGTGAAGTGTGCTTGGTGGTGGAAGATGTCGTAACCACCGGATCCAGTGTGTACGAGACAGTCGAGGTAAACACGCTATTTTCTATTGGAGTAATATCTCGGTCTCATTTCTGATTGGTTTAGCAGAGTTCATGTATTCAAATTGAACCAGTCAGAACCAATCAAATCTTCTCTTCTCAAACCAGTCTTAATGGTTGAACACAGTGAAATAACGCATTTTATATCTCCTTGCTTGTGTTTATTGTTTCCGACCACTGCAGTTTGAAATAGTGTTACTTTGTGCACATTTATTTTAGTTCGATTGCGAAACAAGTTCTTACAACTTATATTAATCAGTCTTGAGACCTCTTGCTGATGGAATCCATCGCCATGAAGGAGAGAGAAGAGGCAACGTGGAATATAAGTGCCATGCCTATGCTGGGCTCAAACACTTGGCCTTTCGCACCTGAAGCTAACGTGCTACCACTGCACTATTAGGACTTCCACAATTTGTTAGCTTGAACATTTTTGGGTTCAAGCCGTCAGTGGTACCATTATATGACGCAATCTTGTGCTTTCTCATTTCTTCCAATAATTTTGATCCCTGTCTCTGTAACCTATCCTAGCAGATTTGAGACCCGATCAGGTCGTATCTCTTTATATGAAAATGTTGGCAGTTTCTTATGGAGGTTTGTGACCAAGTACTGGAAAGGTATTGTTAGGTAAACTGCCCGCTGGCGATATAGCCCAAAATGGTGGTCACGAATGCGTAAAACCCGGGGGGGGGGAAAACCCAGACAATTATAATATTGATCTTTTTAATTAAATAAATCAACTTGCTTGTGTAGTTGTCCTTGTACAAAGTGTCAAAGGGCCTGAGGGTGTCTGAAATTGGAAATAGGTGGCCAAGTGTTCGCACTTAAACCAACTCTCGAGGTGGTGCGAATCCTGTCTGTTTAAGTGAATTTTACGTTTTGAAATAACTAGAAATAACCAATATTCAAACAATTAGCAACATAGGACTTGAATATTCCATCAGGTATCCGGAAATTTTACTATTCCATCAGGTATCCGGAAATTTGAATATTCCATCAGGTATCCGGGATATTTGAATATTCCATCAGGTATCTGGATATTTGACTATTCCATCAGGTATCCGGGATATTTGACTATTCCATCAGGTATCTGGGATATTTGACTATTCCATCAGGTATCCGAGATATTTGACTATTCCATCAGGTATCCGGGATATTTGACTATTCCATCAGGTATCCAGGATATTTGATTATTCCATCAGGTATCCGGGATATTTGACTATTCCATCAGGTATCCAGAAATTTTAATATTCCATCAGGTATCCGTGATATTTGAATATTCCATCAGGTATCCGGGATATTTGAATATTCCATAAGGTATCCGGGATATTTGATTATTCCATCAGGTATCCGGGATATTTGACTATTCCACCAGGTATCCGGGATATTTGACTATTCCATCAGGTATCCGGGATATTTGATTATTCCATCAGGTATCCGGGATATTTGACTATTCCATCAGGTATCCGGGATATTTGACTATTCCATCAGGTATCCGGGATATTTGATTATTCCATCAGGTATCCGGGATATTTGACTATTCCATCAGGTATCCGGGATATTTGACTATTCCATCAGGTATCCGGGATATTTGACTATTCAGTCCCATCCATACTAATTGTTGATTTTGTGTGACGTGGATAATGAAGATAATGGAAAGTACATGTAGTTAACAGTTGGAAATTACGTGTATTTAATAGTTGGAAATTACATGTATTTAACAGTTGCTACAGGAGTATGGGTTACGAGTGAAGGATGCTGTAGTATTACTGGAGAGAGGACAGGGAGGTACAGAGAGGCTGAGGCGAGATGGTGTCAACCTACACAGGTACTTCTTAATCCTTCATCAACCTACACAGGTACTTCTTAATCCTTCATCAACCTACACAGGTACTTCTTAATCCTTCATCAACATCCACAGGTACTTCTTAATCCTTCATCAACCTACACAGGTACTTCTTAATCCTTCATCAACATCCACATGTACTTCTTAATCCTTCATCAACCTACACAGGTACTTCTCAATCCTTCATCAACCTACACAGGTACTTCTTAATCCTTCATCAACCTACACATGTTCTTCTTAATCCTTCATCAACCTACACAGGTACTTCTTAATCCTTCATCAACCTACACAGGTACTTCTTAATCCTTCATCAACCTACACAGGTACTTCTTAATCCTTCATCAACCTACACAGGTACTTCTCAATCCTTCATCAACCTACACAGGTACTTCTTAATCCTTCATCAACCTACACATGTTCTTCTTAATCCTTCATCAACCTACACAGGTACTTCTTAATCCTTCATCAACCTACACAGGTACTTCTTAATCCTTCATCAACCTACACAGGTACTTCTTAATCCTTCATCAACCTACACAGGTACTTCTTAATCCTTCATCAACCTACACAGGTACTTCTTAATCCTTCATCAACCTACACAGGTACTTCTCGATCCTATCAACCTACACAGGTACTTCTCAATCCTTCATCAACATTCACAGGTACTTCTTAATCCTTCATCAACATTCACATGTACTTCTTAATCCTTCATCAACATCCACATGTACTTCTTAATCCTTCATCAACATTCACAGGTACATCTCAATCCTTCATCAACATTCACAGGTACTTCTTAATCCTTCATCAACATCCACATGTACTTCTTAATCCTTCATCAACATCCACATGTACTTCTTAATCCTTCATCAACATTCACAGGTACGTCTCAATCCTTCATCAACATTCACAGGTACGTCTCAATCCTTCATCAACATTCACAGGTACGTCTCAATCCTTCATCAACATTCACAGGTACTTCTTAATCCTTCATCAACCTACACAGGTACTTCTTAATCCTTCATCAACCTACACAGGTACTTCTTAATCCTTCATCAACATCCACAGGTACTTCTTAATCCTTCATCAACATTCACAGGTACTTCTTAATCCTTCATCAACATTCACTTGTAATCCTCAGTCATTCATCCTCCTTCACAGTTCAGCGGAGAAGGTGGCGTCCATCTTCACGGGTACATTGTAATTCTCAAACATATATACTGTTGGAGTTAAGCGGAGAAGACGGCGTCCACCTTCACGGGTACATTGTAATTCTCAAACATATATACTGTTGGAGTTAAGCGGAGAAGACGGCGTCCACCTTCACAGGTAATCCTCAAACAGAGATGACACAACATGAGACTGCACTGGTATTACTCAAACATATTATAGACATGTAATGCTGGAGGGAAGTTTGAGATGGATTGTGTACCATGCTATGTGGATTGTGTACCATGCTATGTGGATTGTGTACCATGCGATGTGGATTGTGTACCATGCGATGTGGATTGTGTACCATGCTATGTGGAGTGTGTACCATGCTAGATGGAGTGTGTACCATGCTAGATGGAGTATGTACCATGCTATGTGGAGTGTGTACCATGCTAGATGGATTGTGTACCATGCTAGATGGATTGTGTACCATGCTAGATGGATTGTGTTCCATGCTATGTGGAGTGTGTACCATGCTATATGGATTGTGTACCATGCGATGTGGATTGTGTACCATGCTAGATGGATTGTGTACCATGCTAGATGGATTGTGTACTATGCTAGATGGATTGTGTACCATGCTATGTGGATTGTGTACCATGCTATGTGGATTGTGTACCATGCTATGTGGATTGTGTACCATGCTATGTGGAGTGTGTACCATGCTATGTGGAGTATGTACCATGCTATGTGGAGTATGTACCATGCTATGTGGAGTATGTACCATGCTATGTGGAGTATGTACCATGCTATGTGGAGTATGTACCATGCTATGTGGAGTATGTACCATGATATGTGGACTGTGTACCATGCTATGTGTGGTGTGCACCATGCTATGTGGACTGTGTACCATGCTATGTGTGGTGTGCACCATGCTAGATGAATTGTGCACCATGCTAGATGGATTGTGTACCATGCTAGATGGATTGTGTACAATGCTAGATGGATTGTGTACCATGCTAGATGGATTGTGTATCATGCTAGATGGACTGTGTACCATGCTAGATGGATTGTGTACCATGCTAGATGGATTGTGTACCATGCTATATGGATTGTGTACCATGCTAGATGGATTGTGTACCATGCTATATGGAGTGTGTACCATGCTAGATGGATTGTGTACCATGCTAGATGGATTGTGTACCATGCTAGATGGATTGTGTACCATGCTAGATGGATTGTGTACCATGCTAGATGGATTGTGTACCATGCTAGATGGATTGTGTACCATGCTAGATGGATTGTGTACCATGCTAGATGGACTGTGTACCATGCTAGATGGACTGTGTACCATGCTATATGGATTGTGTACCATGCTAGATGGATTGTGTACCATGCTATATGGATTGTGTACCATGCTAGATGGATTGTGTACCATGCTAGATGGATTGTGTACCATGCTAAATGGATTGTGTACCATGCTAAATGGATTGTGTACCATGCTAGATGGATTGTGTACAATGCTAAATGGATTGTGTACCATGCTAAATGGATTGTGTACCATGCTAGATGGACTGTGTACTGTGCTAGATGGATTTTGTATCATGCTAGATGGATTGTGTACTATGCTAGATGGATTGTGTACCATGCTAGATGGATTGTGTATCATGCTAGATGGACTGTGTACCATGCTAGATGGATTGTGCACCATGCTAGATGGATTGTGTACCATGCTAGATGGACTGTGTACCATGCTAGATGGATTGTGTACCATGCTAGATGGATTGTGTACCATGCTAGATGGATTGTGTACCATGCTAAATGGATTGTGTACCATGCTAGATGGATTGTGTACCATGCTAGATGGATTGTGTACCATGCTAGATGGATTGTGTACCATGCTAGATGGATTGTGTACCATGCTAGATGGATTGTGTACCATGCTAGATGGATTGTGTACCATGCTATGTGGATTGTGTACCATGCTAGATGGATTGTGTACCATGCTAGATGGATTGTGTACCATGCTAGATGGATTGTGTACCATGCTAGATGGATTGTGTACCATGCTAGATGGATTGTGTACCATGCTAGATGGAGTGTGTACCATGCTAGATGGATTGTGTACCATGCTATATGGATTGTGTACCATGCTAGATGGACTGTGTACCATGCTATATGGACTGTGTACCATGCTAGATGGATTGTGTACCATGCTATATGGAGTGTGTACCATGCTAGAGGGAGTGTGTACCATGCTAGATGGATTGTGTACCATGCTATATGGATTGTGTACCATGCTATATGGATTGTGTACCATGCTATATGGATTGTGTACCATGCTAGATGGATTGTGTACCATGCTATATGGATTGTGTACCATGCTAGATGGATTGTGTACCATGCTAAATGGATTGTGTACCATGCTAAATGGATTGTGTACCATGCTAAATGGATTGTGTACCATGCTAGATGGACTGTGTACTGTGCTAGATGGATTTTGTATCATGCTAGATGGATTGTGTACTGTGCTAGATGGATTGTGTACCATGCTAGATGGATTGTGTATCATGCTAGATGGACTGTGTACCATGCTAGATGGATTGTGCACCATGCTAGATGGATTGTGTACCATGCTAGATGGACTGTGTACCATGCTAGATGGATTGTGTACCATGCTAGATGGATTGTATACCATGCTAAATGGATTGTGTACCATGCTAGATGGATTGTGTACCATGCTAGATGGATTGTTTACCATGCTAGATGGATTGTGTACCATGCTAGATGGATTGTGTACCATGCTATATGGATTGTGTACCATGCTAGATGGATTGTGTACCATGCTATATGGATTGTGTACCATGCTAGATGGATTGTGTACCATGCTATATGGATTGTGTACCATGCTAGATGGATTGTGTACCATGCTAGATGGATTGTTTACCATGCTAGATGGATTGTGTACCATGCTAGATGGATTGTGTACCATGCTATATGGATTGTGTACCATGCTAGATGGATTGTGTACCATGCTAGATGGATTGTGTACCATGCTAAATGGATTGTGTACCATGCTAAATGGATTGTGTACCATGCTAGATGGACTGTGTACTGTGCTAGATGGATTTTGTATCATGCTAGATGGATTGTGTACTGTGCTAGATGGATTGTGTATCATGCTAGATGGACTGTGTACCATGCTAGATGGATTGTGCACCATGCTAGATGGATTGTGTACCATGCTAGATGGACTGTGTACCATGCTAGATGGATTGTGTACCATGCTAGATGGATTGTATACCATGCTAAATGGATTGTGTACCATGCTAGATGGATTGTGTACCATGCTAGATGGATTGTGTACCATGCTAGATGGATTGTGTACCATGCTAGATGGATTGTGTACCATGCTAGATGGATTGTGTACCATGCTAGATGGATTGTGTACCATGCTAGATGGACTGTGTACCATGCTAGATGGATTGTGTACCATGCTAAATGGATTGTGTACCATGCTAGATGGATTGTGTACCATGCTAGATGGATTGTGTACCATGCTAGATGGATTGTGTACCATGCTAAATGGATTGTGTACCATGCTAAATGGATTGTGTACCATGCTAGATGGATTGTGTACAATGCTAAATGGATTGTGTACCATGCTAAATGGATTGTGTACCATGCTAGATGGACTGTGTACTGTGCTAGATGGATTTTGTATCATGCTAGATGGATTGTGTACTATGCTAGATGGATTGTGTACCATGCTAGATGGATTGTGTATCATGCTAGATGGACTGTGTACCATGCTAGATGGATTGTGCACCATGCTAGATGGATTGTGTACCATGCTAGATGGACTGTGTACCATGCTAGATGGATTGTGTACCATGCTAGATGGATTGTGTACCATGCTAGATGGATTGTGTACCATGCTAGATGGATTGTGTACCATGCTAGATGGATTGTGTACCATGCTAGATGGATTGTGTACCATGCTAGATGGATTGTGTACCATGCTAGATGGATTGTGTACCATGCTAGATGGATTGTGTACCATGCTAGATGGATTGTGTACCATGCTAGATGGATTGTGTACCATGCTAGATGGATTGTGTACCATGCTAGATGGATTGTGTACCATGCTAGATGGATTGTGTACCATGCTAGATGGATTGTGTACCATGCTAGATGGATTGTGTACCATGCTAGATGGATTGTGTACCATGCTAGATGGAGTGTGTACCATGCTAGATGGATTGTGTACCATGCTATATGGATTGTGTACCATGCTAGATGGACTGTGTACCATGCTATATGGACTGTGTACCATGCTAGATGGATTGTGTACCATGCTATATGGAGTGTGTACCATGCTAGAGGGAGTGTGTACCATGCTAGATGGATTGTGTACCATGCTATATGGATTGTGTACCATGCTATATGGATTGTGTACCATGCTAGATGAATTGTGTACCATGCTATATGGATTGTGTACCATGCTAGATGGATTGTGTACCATGCTATATGGATTGTGTACCATGCTAGATGGATTGTGTACCATGCTAAATGGATTGTGTACCATGCTAGATGGATTGTGTACCATGCTAAATGGATTGTGTACCATGCTAAATGGATTGTGTACCATGCTAGATGGACTGTGTACTGTGCTAGATGGATTTTGTATCATGCTAGATGGATTGTGTACTGTGCTAGATGGAGTGTGTACCATGCTAGATGGATTGTGTATCATGCTAGATGGACTGTGTACCATGCTAGATGGATTGTGCACCATGCTAGATGGATTGTGTACCATGCTAGATGGACTGTGTACCATGCTAGATGGATTGTGTACCATGCTAGATGGATTGTGTACCATGCTAGATGGATTGTGTACCATGCTAGATGGATTGTTTACCATGCTAGATGGATTGTGTACCATGCTAGATGGATTGTGTACCATGCTATATGGATTGTGTACCATGCTAGATGGATTGTGTACCATGCTATATGGATTGTGTACCATGCTAGATGGATTGTGTACCATGCTATATGGATTGTGTACCATGCTAGATGGATTGTGTACCATGCTAAATGGATTGTGTACCATGCTAGATGGATTGTGTACCATGCTAAATGGATTGTGTACCATGCTAAATGGATTGTGTACCATGCTAGATGGACTGTGTACTGTGCTAGATGGATTTTGTATCATGCTAGATGGATTGTGTACTGTGCTAGATGGATTGTGTACCATGCTAGATGGATTGTGTATCATGCTAGATGGACTGTGTACCATGCTAGATGGATTGTGCACCATGCTAGATGGATTGTGTACCATGCTAGATGGACTGTGTACCATGCTAGATGGATTGTGTACCATGCTAGATGGATTGTATACCATGCTAAATGGAGTGTGTACCATGCTAGATGGATTGTGTACCATGCTAGATGGATTGTGTACCATGCTAGATGGATTGTGTACCATGCTAGATGGATTGTGTACCATGCTAGATGGATTGTGTACCATGCTAGATGGATTGTGTACCATGCTAGATGGACTGTGTACCATGCTAGATGGATTGTATACCATGCTAAATGGATTGTGTACCATGCTAGATGGATTGTGTACCATGCTATATGGATTGTGTATCATGCTAGATGGATTGTGTACCATGCTAGATGGATTGTGTACCATGCTAAATGGATTGTGTACCATGCTAAATGGATTGTGTACCATGCTAGATGGATTGTGTACCATGCTAAATGGATTGTGTACCATGCTAAATGGATTGTGTACCATGCTAGATGGACTGTGTACTGTGCTAGATGGATTTTGTATCATGCTAGATGGATTGTGTACTATGCTAGATGGATTGTGTACCATGCTAGATGGATTGTGTATCATGCTAGATGGACTGTGTACCATGCTAGATGGATTGTGTACCATGCTAGATGGATTGTGTACCATGCTAGATGGATTGTGTACCATGCTAGATGGATTGTGTACCATGCTAAATGGATTGTGTACCATGCTAGATGGATTGTGTACCATGCTAGATGGATTGTGTACCATGCTAGATGGATTGTGTACCATGCTAGATGGATTGTGTACCATGCTAGATGGATTGTGTACCATGCTAGATGGATTGTGTACCATGCTAGATGGATTGTGTACCATGCTAGATGGATTGTGTACCATGCTAGATGGATTGTGTACCATGCTAGATGGATTGTGTACCATGCTAGATGGATTGTGTACCATGCTAGATGGATTGTGTACATGCTAAATGGATTGTGTACCATGCTAAATGGATTGTGTACCATGCTAGATGGACTGTGTACTGTGCTAGATGGATTTTGTATCATGCTAGATGGATTGTGTACTATGCTAGATGGATTGTGTACCATGCTAGATGGATTGTGTATCATGCTAGATGGACTGTGTACCATGCTAGATGGATTGTGTACCATGCTAGATGGATTGTGTACCATGCTAGATGGATTGTGTACCATGCTAGTGGATGTACATGCTAAATGGATTGTGTACCATGCTAGATGGATTGTGTACCATGCTAGATGGATTGTGTACCATGCTAGATGATTATGTACCATGCTAGATGGACTGTGTACCATGCTAGATGGATTGTGTACCATGCTAGATGGATTGTGTACCATGCTAGATGGATTGTGTACCATGCTAGATGGATTGTGTACCATGCTATATGGATTGTGTACCATGCTAGATGGATTGTGTACCATGCTAGATGGATTGTGTACCATGCTAGATGGATTGTGTACCATGCTAGATGGATTGTGTACCATGCTAGATGGATTGTGTACCATGCTAGATGGATTGTGTACCATGATAGATGGATTGTGTACCATGATAGATGGATTGTGTATATATATTTCAGTGTACTCACTATGACACAGCTCATCAGCGTCCTCAAGAAGCACAAGAAAATTGATGAGGACATGCATAACCGAGTGCTGAAATTTCTTGCAGAAAATAGGTTTGAACCCCCAAAACTCCCAACCACGGAAGGAAAATGTGATTCTCCAAGCAAGAAGCCGAAAGCAGTTAGTGTTTTGTCCTCCTGGATTTATTTATTCCTATGTAGATTAATGGTAGAACAAGGTGAACTATGCTACTAGCCTGGTCGTCAAGTGTTGAACAAGGTGAACTATGCTACTAGCCTGGTCGTCAAGTGTTGAACAAGGTGAACTATGCTACTAGCCTGGTCGTCAAGTGTTGATCAAGGTGAACTATGCTACTAGCCTGGTCGTCAAGTGTTGAACAAGGTGAACTATGCTACTAGCCTGGTCGTCAAGTGTTGAGGCATTGTGGTCGAGACTTAAAATCGCTTTCCCTTCACAGTTGTAGATTCGAATGATTTCATGTGAGGAATCTATCCAGCTGTCTTCCCTTCTCGGAAGGTTGGTGGTTCTACCTACATGCCCGTCCGTGCCTGAACTACTGCACAAAGGGGCATCTGGGGTCTTCCTCCAATGATAGTTGGAGAGTCGCCTTAAAGACATTAGACCGACCTAGATTACGGACAAGTTTGCCAGGGGAACTTACAGCTATGCATGGGTTTTACTGTTATATTACCTGTCAATACTAGTAACAAATTGAGGCCCAGGCAGAGATATTGATAATCAATTAATTGTTAAGATCAATAAGGTATATATATAATATATATATAAACCCACATACAGTTATGTTATAAAATTAATCTGTCGGGGCCTTAAAATATACACTGCAAATATTATAGCCAGTTAGAACAGTTACAAGTGAGTTTATCATGTAGCATGAGGAAAGCAATCATAGGGTAGTTACTGTTCCTTTCATCCGCGTACATCACTACAATGACCTAAGCTGTTTCTTACAATTTTGAAACCGAAAAACAAAGCAGGTTGGCTACACTCAAATGACCTAATGCGATGACCTATTTCGCAGCTCTGGTCGACATGTGAGCCATGTAGTGTTCATGTATTTCGCAGCTCTAGTCTCTCCTCATCACCTGGCCTGGTCGACCTGTGGGCCATGTAGTGTTCATGTATTTCGCAGCTCTAGTCTCTCCTCATCACCTGGCCAGTTCGACATGTGAGCCATGTAGTGTTCATGTATTTCGCAGCTCTAGTCTCTCCTCATCACCTGGCCAGGTCGACATGTGAGCCATGTAGTGACAGTGTTCATGTATAATTTCAGGACATCACGTACAAGGAGAGAGTCAAGTTGTGTACCAACCCTGTTGCTAGACAGTTATTGGAAATAATGGATGAGAAACAGTCTAATCTGGTCGTGTCAGTAGACCTTACCAACTCGCGCGATATTTTACAGGTAGGGTGACATCATGTTATGTGAGTTACCGGGTTGGGGGTGCTGGTTGGGGCATTGAGAAGCATATTGACCATGACGACGGGTGCATCAATATATCCACATAATTATATCATTTAACGCTTTTCTTCATAGAGATTTCATAGATATACTATTATATCTCCATACAAACGACAGCCATTTAGCTATCATGCAGTGGATAAGTAATGGCCATATCTATCCCACCTCCATAGATATTACTGGGACTACATGAGATTTAGGTTAATATACTATTATATCTCCATACAAACGACAGCCATTTAGCTATCATGCAGTGGATAAGTAGTCGCCATATCTATCCCACCTCTATAGATATTACTGGGACTACATGAGATTTATGTCAATATACTATTATATCTCCATACAAACGACAGCCATTTAGCTATCATGCAGTGGATAAGTAGTCGCCATATCTATCCAACCTCTATAGATATTACTGGGACTACATAGAGATTTAGGTTAATATACTATTATATCTCCATACAAACGACAGCCATTTAGCTATCATGCAGTGGATAAGTAGTCGCCATATCTATCCAACCTCTATAGATATTACTGGGACTACATGAGATTTATGTCAATATACTATTATATCTCCATACAAACGACAGCCATTTAGCTATCATGCAGTGGATAAGTAGTCGCCATATCTATCCCACCTCCATAGATATTACTTGGACTTCATGGAGATTTAGGTTAATATACTATTATATCTCCATACAAACGACAGCCATTTAGCTATCATGCAGCGGATAAGTAATGGCCATATCTATCCCACCTCCATAGATATTACTGGGACTACATAGAGATTTAGATTAATATACTATTATATCTCCATACAAACGACAGCCATTTAGCTATCATGCAGCGGATAAGTAATGGCCATATCTATCCCACCTCCATAGATATTACTGGGACTACATAGAGATTTAGGTTAATATACTATTATATCTCCATACAAACAACAGCCATTTAGCTATCATGCAGTAGATAAGTAGTCGCCATATCTATCCCACCTCCATAGATATTACTGGAACTACATGAGATTCTGACCTTTATTATGAACATTGGTATGGCTACTACATTGTCAATGTATGTTGTATTGGTAATGGAGTCGAGAGGTGCTTTTATGAGGGAAAGGGTTTATGAACATTGGTTTGGCTACTACATTGTCAATGTATGTTGTATTGGTAATGTCGTCAAGAGGTGCTTCTATGAGGTAAAGGGTTTATGAACATTGGTTTGGCTACTACATTGTCAATGTATGTTGTATTGGTAATGGCGTCAAGAGGTGCTTCTATGAGGGAAAGGGTTTATGAACATTGGTTTGGCTACTACATTGTCAATGTATGTTGTATTGGTAATGGCATCAAGAGGTGCTTCTATGAGGTAACGGGTTTATGAACATTGGTTTGGCTACTACATTGTCAATGTATGTTGTATTGGTAATGGCATCAAGAGGTGCTTCTATGAGGGAAAGGTTTAAAGCTGTAGATGGCACGCTCGCTTCTCACCAATGCACAGATATACTTACAACACCATCTGTTACTGACCAATAACCTCAAGTCACGCAATAATAAGAGGATGTTTGTTCGTTTCAGTGAATTATCGAATAATATTTCACTGAATGAACTTCGAAAGTGTTATTATTACGAGTGGCGTTACCCACGAGTGGCGTTACCCACGAGTGGCGCTACCCATGAGCGGCGTTACCCATGAGTGGCGCTACCCACGAGTGGCGCTACCCACGAGTGGCGTTACCCACGAGTGGCGCTACCCACGAGTGGCGCTACCCACGAGTGGCGCTACCCACGAGTGGCGTTACCCACGAGTGGCGTTACCCACGAGTGGCGTTACCCACGAGTGGCGCTACCCATGAGCGGCATTACCCACGAGTGTGGCGTTACCCACGAGTGGCGTTACCCACGAGTGGCGCTACCCATGAGCGGCGTTGCCCACTAGTGTGGCGTTACCCACGAGTGGCGTTACCCACGAGTGGCGCCAGCTTTGAACGATAATAATAGCTTTCTATGTACATGAGTGAAGTATTATTTGTTCATTCTCTTAAACACACAAATTTTCTTTTTACTTTAGGCTGAAAAGTGTGTTCATGATTGTAAATGATGCAACTGTGAGCTAAATGATGCAACCGTGAGCTAAATGGTGCAACCGTGAGCTAAATGATGCAACCGTAAGCTAAATGGTGCAACCGTGAGCTAAATGGTGCAACCATGAGCTAAATGGTGTAACCGTGAGCTAAATGATGCAACCGTGAGCTAAATGGCGCTAGAATGTCTCGTTTTGACGACCATAAATTACGTCATAAGAGAAGTCGTACATGACGTCACTGACTGCTTGAATACGAAATTGTTCGAGTTGACAACATTTCAACATGCAGTGGCTAGGTACCACAGAGGAATAACACATTTTATTTCACTGATAAGTTTCTATATTTCATTCAAAACCATAAAATCAAAATATTCAGCAGCATAAATTTTCGGCAATTAACAAACTTTAGCGACTGTATTTTATTTTGGTCACTATTGTCGCCATCGGCAACCAACAGCGAGAACCAAGGACGTTATATGATGAGTGATATATAACTATTGACGTATTTAGTTGGTTGATGACGTGGGCAGTAAGGTGTGTATGGTGAAGACTCATGCGGATATTATCACGGATTTCAGCGACACTTTTGTACAGAAGCTACAAGAGCTGGCAAACAAACACAAATTCCTTCTATTTGAAGACAGGTATAACATTGTTTATGTTAACATAAAGTCTCTATGTCCCTATTAGTAAACTATCTCCTACCAGTTACCCCGACCCTACCAGTAACCCAGTCCCTACCTGTAACCCAGTCCCTACCAGTAACCAGTCCCTACCAGTAACCCAGTCCCTACCAGTAACCCAGTACCTACCTGTAGCCCAGTACTTACCAGTAACCCAGTCCCTACCAGTAACCCAGTCCCTACCGGTAACCCAGTCCCTACCTGTAACCCAGTCCCTACCAGTTACCCAGTACCTACCAGTAACCCAGTCCCTACCTGTAACCAGTCCCTACCTGTAACCCAGTCCCTACCTGTAACCAGTGCCTACCAGTAACCCAGTCCCTACCAGTAACCCAGTACCTACCTGTAACCCAGTACCTACCAGTAACCCAGTCCCTACCAGTAACCCAGTCCCTACCGGTAACCCAGTCCCTACCTGTAACCAGTCCCTACCTGTAACCCAGTCCCTACCTGTAACCAGTCCCTACCAGTAACCAGTCCCTACCTGTAACCCAGTCCCTACCTGTAACCCAGTCCCTACCAGTAACCCAGTACCTACCAGTAACCCAGTCCCTACCTGTAACCCAGTCCCTACCTGTAACCCAGTCCCTACCTGTAACCCAGTCCGTAACCCAGTCCCTACCTGTAACCCAGTCCCTACCTGTAACCCAGTCCCTACCAGTAACCCAGTACCTACCAGTAACCCAGTCCCTACCAGTAACCCAGTCCCTACCGGTAACCCAGTCCCTACCTGTAACCAGTCCCTACCTGTAACCCAGTCCCTACCTGTAACCCAGTCCCTACCTGTAACCCAGTCCCTACCTGTAACCCAGTCCCTACCTGTAACCAGTCCCTACCTGTAACCCAGTCCCTACCTGTAACCCAGTCCCTACCAGTTACCCCGACACTACCAGTAACCCAGTCCCTACCTGTAACCCAGTCCCTACCTGTAACCAGTCCCTACCAGTAACCCAGTCCCTACCAGTAACCCAGTCCCTACCAGTAACCCAGTACCTACCTGTAACCCAGTACCTACCAGTAACCCAGTCCCTACCAGTAACCCAGTCCCTACCTGTAACCCAGTCCCTACCTGTAACCCAGTCCCTACCAGTAACCCAGTACCTACCAGTAACCCAGTCCCTACCAGTAACCCAGTCCCTACCGGTAACCCAGTCCCTACCTGTAACCAGTCCCTACCTGTAACCCAGTCCCTACCTGTAACCCAGTCCCTACCTGTAACCCAGTCCCTACCTGTAACCCAGTCCCTACCTGTAACCAGTCCCTACCTGTAACCCAGTCCCTACCTGTAACCCAGTCCCTACCAGTTACCCCGACACTACCAGTAACCCAGTCCCTACCTGTAACCCAGTCCCTACCTGTAACCAGTAACCCAGTCCCTACCAGTAACCCAGTCCCTACCAGTAACCCAGTACCTACCTGTAACCCAGTACCTACCAGTAACCCAGTCCCTACCAGTAACCCAGTCCCTACCAGTAACCCAGTCCCTACCTGTAACCCAGTCCCTACCAGTTACCCAGTCCCTACCAGTAACCCAGTACCTACCAGTAACCCAGTCCCTACCGGTAACCCAGTCCCTACCTGTAACCAGTCCCTACCTGTAACCCAGTCCCTACCTGTAACCAGTCCCTACCAGTAACCCAGTCCCTACCAGTAACCCAGTACCTACCTGTAACCCAGTACCTACCAGTAACCCAGTCCCTACCAGTAACCCAGTCCCTACCGGTAACCCAGTCCCTACCTGTAACCCAGTCCCTACCTGTAACCAGTCCCTACCAGTAACCAGTACCTACCAGTAACCAGTACCTACCAGTAACCCAGTCCCTACCAGTAACCCAGTCCCTACCTGTAACCCAGTCCCTACCTGTAACCCAGTCCCTACCTGTAACCATATCAGTAACCCAAACCATACATATTGTTAGATGATATTGTTGGAGGATATACATATTTTTGGAGAGTATGCATATTATGGGAGGATATATGCATATTGTTGGAGGATATATATATTGTTGGAGGATATATATATATATATATATATATTGTTGGAGGATATATATATATATTGTTGGAGGATATATATTGTTGGAGGATATATATATAGTTGGAGGATATATATAGTTGGAGGATATATATTTGTTGGAGGATATATATATTGTTGGAGGATATATATTGTTGGAGGATATATATATATATATATTGTGTTGGAGGATATATATTGTTGGAGGATATATATATATTGTTGGAGGATATATATAGTGTTGGAGGATATATATTGTTGGAGGATATATATTGTTGGAGGATATATATATATATAGTGTTGGAGGATATATATATATAGTGTTGGAGGATATATATATTGTTGGAGGATATATATATTGTTGGAGGATATATATTGTTGGAGGATATATATTGTTGGAGGATATATATTGTTGGAGATAATATATATATTGTTGGAGGATATATATATTTGTTGGAGGATATATATATATTGTTGGAGGATATATATATATTGTTGGAGGATATATATATATATTGTTGGAGGACATATATTGTTGGAGGACATATATTGATGGAGGATATATATTGTTGGAGGATATAAATATTGTTGGAGGATATACATATAGTGTTGGAGGATATACATATATTGTTGGAGGATATATATATTGTTGGAGGATATACATATATTGTTAGAGGATATATATATATTGTTGGAGGATATATATATATTGTTGGAGAATATAGATATATATATTGTTGGAGGATATATATAGATATAGTGTTGGAGGATATATTGTGGGAGGATATATATATATATATTGTTGGAGGATATATATATATATTGTTGGAGGATATATATATATATTGTGGGAGGATATATTGTTGGAGGATATATATAGTGTTGGAGGATATATATATAGTGTTGGAGGATATATATTGTTGGAGGATATATTGTGGGAGGATATATATATTGTTGGAGGATATATATATATATAGTGTTGGAGGATATATATATATATATAGTGTTGGAGGATATATATATATATATATAGTGTTGGAGGATATATATATATAGTGTTGGAGGATATATATAGTGTTGGAGGTATATATATATATATTGTTGGAGGATATATATATATATATATAGTGTTGGAGGATATATATATATAGTGTTGGAGGATATATATATATATTGTTGGAGGATATATATATTGTTGGAGGATATATATATTTGTTGGAGGATATATATATATATATTGTTGGAGGATATATATATATATGTTGGAGGATATATATATATATATATTGTTGGAGGATATATATATATATATTGTTGGAGGATATATATATATATATTGTTGGAGGATTATATTATATTGTTGGAGGATATATATATATTGTTGGAGGATATATATATATATTGTTGGAGGATATATATATTGTTGGAGGATATATATATATGTTGGAGGATATATATATATTGTTGGAGGATATATATATATATAGTGTTGGAGGATATATAATATATATAGTGTTGGAGGATATATATATATATAGTGTTGGAGGATATATATATATGTGTTGGAGGATATATATATATATATAGTTTGGAGGATATATATATATATATATATATATATATAGTGTTGGAGGATATATATATATATAGTGTTGGAGGATATATATATATATATATATAGTGTTGGAGGATATATATTTGGAGGATATATATATATATATATAGTGTTGGAGGATATATATAGTGTTGGAGGATATATATAGTGTTGGAGGATATATATATAATATAGTGTTGGAGGATATATATATATAGTGTTGGAGGATATATATATATAGTGTTGGAGGATATATATATAATAGTGTTGGAGGATATATATATATATATTGTGTTGGAGGATATATATATATAGTGTTGGAGGATATATATATATATATATAGTGTTGGAGGATATATATATATATATATTGTTGGAGGATATATATGTTGTCGGAGGATATATTGTGGGAGGATATATATATTTGATATACTTCAGAAAGTTTGCCGACATTGGTAACACGGTGCAGCACCAGTACAGAGGCGGGGTACACCATATAGCTGACTGGGCCCACATTGTAAATGCTCACACTGTGCCAGGAGCCGGAGTGGTCCAAGGTCTGAAACAGGTAAATTTCTAGATAGAAATGGTATAGAGCTGGGGTACACAAGTTCCTGACTGGGTCCACATTGTAAAAGATCACACTAGTGTTGAACACTGGATTGTTCATGGTTGGACATTTTTGAAGAAGTTTAATGTAAGCAAGGGTGAAGTTTAAGGTATAGAAGGGAGATGTTTAAAGTATACAAGGGAGATGTTTAAGGTATACAAGGGAGATGTTTAAAGTATACAAGGGAGGTGTTTAAGGTATACAAGGCAAATGTTTAAGGTATACAAGGGAGATGTTTAAGGTATAGAAGGGAGATGTTTACGGTATAGAAGGGAGATGTTTAAAGTATACAAGGGAGATGTTTATGGTATACAAGGGAGAAGTGTAAGGTATACAAGGGAGAAGGTTGCTGTATATATAAATAAGGGAGAAGTGTAAGGTATACAAGGGAGAAGGTTGCAGTATATATATAAGGGAGAAGTGTAAGGTATCGAGGGAGAAGGTTGCTGTATATATATAAGGGAGAAGTGTAAGGTATACAAGGGAGAAGGTTGCTGTATATATATATATAAGGGAGAAGTGTAAGGTATCAAGGGAGAAGGTTGCTGTATATATATAAGGGAGAAGTGTAAGGTATACAAGGGAGAAGGTTGCGGTATATATATAAGGGAGAAATGTAAGGTATACAATGCTGTGTTTAAGTTGTCATCACTATATGAAACACTTCTCCCTCATCTAGGTAGGGAGAAGTCTCCCTCATCTAGGTAGGGAGAAGTAAGGTTGTTCAGAAGTCAGAGGTTATAAACCTATTCTCAAATCTCAAAGTGATATGATTGGTCAAGTATTGAGATTTGCTCTTAGCTCATCCAATCACAAAGCTGTAGAGTGAGAGTGGAGTTTGGTTTTATACCCTCCAGGCCAGGGAGATTGGAGAATGGTTTTATACTCTCCAGGCCAGGGAGATTGTAGAATGGTTTTATACCCTCCAAGCCAGGGAGATTGGAGGTTGGTTGTATACCCTCCAGGCCAGGGAGATTGGAGTATGGTTTTATACCCTCCAGGCCAGGGAGATTGGAGAATGGTTTTATACCCTCCAGGCCAGGGAGATTGGAGAATGGTTTTATACCCTCCAGGCCAGGGAGATTGGAGAATGGTTTTATACCCTCCAGGCCAGGGAGATTGGAGAATGGTTTTATACCCTCCAGGCCAGGGAGATTGGAGAACGGTTTTATACCCTCCAGGCCAGGGAGATTGAAGAACGGTTTTATACCCTCCAGGCCAGGGAGATTAGAGAATTGTTTTATACCCTCCAGGCCAGGGAGATTGGAGAATGGTTTTATACCCTCCAGGCCAGGGAGATTGGAGAATGGTTTTATACCCTCCAGGCCAGGGAGATGGAGAATGGTTTTATACCCTCCAGGCCAGGGAGATTGGAGAATGGTTTTATACCCTCCAGGCCAGGGAGATTGAAGAACGGTTTTATACCCTCCAGGCCAGGGAGAATGGTTTTATACCCTCCAGGCCAGGGAGAATGGTTTTATACCCTCCAGGCCAGGGAGAATGGTTTTATACCATCCAGGCCAGGGAGATTTTTTCTGCCTACTCACTTGTTTTAGTTTAAATTTTATTCAGTGCTCATTCTAGAGGGCGACTTGGGCGAAATAGTCGCCCTATGGACTCTACCCACTTCTCCCTAAGTTTTCAATTTTCATACACAATTTTACCCAGTATGATACACACCTTCTATTGACATGTTGTATTTAATGGTCATACTGTGTATTTTAACTGTATTTTGTTGACATTTATTAAGAAACACAATTTAAGGATGCAATCGCGCACTGTGTCACTTCTCCCAACAATTATGATCTAGAATGAGCCCGGAGATCCAGTAGCATATAGACAGGTGAGCGGTCCAGATGCTAACACGTCGGACTGCGAATCCAGGATTGCAGGTTCCATCTTCTGTACCTAATAATATTAACAGTCTTTCAGATGGTTCCTATGCCAGTATGGGCCTATAAACGATGGTCTCGTGTATCTGTGCTATACCACCATCTGTGTTACACGACCATGTATGGGCCTATAAACGATGGTCTCATGTATCTGTGCTATACCACCATCTGTGTTACACGACCAAGTATGGGCCTATAAACGATGGTCTCATGTATCTGTGCTATACCACCATCTGTGTTACACGACCATGTATGGGCCTATAAACGATGGTCTCATGTATCTGTGCTATACCACCATCTGTGTTACACGACCAAGTATGGGCCTATAAACGATGGTCTCGTGTATCTGTGCTACACGACCAAGTATGGGCCTATAAACGATGGTCTCATGTATCTGTGCTACACGACCAAGTATGGGCCTATAAACGATGGTCTCATGTATCTGTGCTATACCACCATCTGTGTTACACGACCAAGTATGGGCCTATAGACGATGGTCTCATGTATCTGTGCTATACCACCATCTGTGTTACACGACCAAGTGACCGTAATTCGGCTGTCCGATTAGCGGAGTGGTTAGTGCGCTTGCTTCTCACCAATGCAACCCGGGTTCGATCCTCGGACCGGGAAGAATGTGAGATGGTACGGTGGTCGCCAGATTGGACAGGTGGGTTTTCTCCGGGTACTCCGGTTTCCACCCACACGAATGACCACATTTACGCTTTCATCCGAGCCAACAAGTTGTTAAAACTTGCTTCGCAAAAAGTGACCGTAACTAGTGTTATGTAGTCGAATAATTATCAAATTATGTGAATTGGTATCCTCGGCCGGACGTTACACCAAGGACCGGAATTGGTATCCTCGGCCGGACGTTACACCAAGGACCGGAATTGGTATCCTCGGCCGGACGTTACACCAAGGACAGGAATTGGTATCCTCGGCCGGACGTTACACCAAGGACCGGAATTGGTATCCTTGGCCTGACGTTACACCAAGGACCGGAATTGGTATCCTCGGCCGGACGTTACACCAAGGACCGGAATTGGTATCCTCGGCCGGACGTTACACCAAGGACCGGAATTGTTATCCTCGGCCGGACGTTACACCAAGGACCGGAATTGGTATCCTCGGCCGGACGTTACACCAAGGACCGGAATTGGTATCCTCAGCCGGACGTTACACCAAGGACCGGAATTGGTATCCTCGGCCGGATGAGCCGTTACACCAAGGACCGGAATTGGTATCCTCGGCCGGACGTTACACCAAGGACCGGAATTGGTATCCTCGGCTGGATGAGCCGTTACACCAAGGACCGGAATTAAACATTTGAATAGTGACCAATAGTAAAGGTAAATGTACACTATTTGACTGGTTTACATTATATTGCTAGGTTGGTATGGAGAAGCAGAGAGCATGTTTGTTAGTTGCAGAGATGAGTAGTTGTGGGACGCTGGCAACAGGGGAATATACTAGAGGTAGGTGGTGGAGAAACAATACTCTGGCAACAGGGGAATATACTAGAGGTAGGTGGTGGAGAAACAATACTCTGGCAACAGGGGAATATACTAGAGGTAGGTGGTGGAGAAACAATACTCTGGCAACAGGGGAATATACTAGAGGTAGGTGGTGGAGAAACAATACTCTGGCAACAGGGGAATATACTAGAGGTAGGTGGTGGAGAAACAATACTCGGGTTTAGTCTTTCCAGTTGGTCTCCGTGGCTGAGTGGTTACGGTCGTTGACTTCACCTGCCACTCACCGCTGTAGGATTGAATCCCATTTGGGCTATCCAGCTGGCTTGCCGGAGGTTGATGGTTCTACCGGGGTGCCTGAAATACGATCCCGAGCGGCACCGGGTGTTTAGACCCCATTAAAACAAACGTCTGTCCAGCTTGTCAACACTGTAAAACATTTTTCATTAGATTTTGTTCAAACTTGGTCACAAGTTATGTTTTTGTGAAAGCTGGGTTATTTAAATTAATCAGTTTAGTTAATTTATTTAAGTATTTTTACATGTAATCAAGAAATGAACATTTTACATATAATTTAACAGCAGTAGACTGAAAGGGATTTGTGTATGTTTTACGTTTATTTATCGTCGCTACCGGTTGCCCATATGAGCGACGCCTCCTGAAGAGATTAGTCATTTTAGATTTTTGGAGGATAGTGCAATGATACAGACAGAGACCCATTCCAGAGTCTCATCTGGTTCGTTTACGTGCACGGTGTAAAGCACCGACACAAGACCTCAGTTTAAAGTCCCATCTGAAAGACTGTTAATTTTATTAGAATCAGACGGGGGATCGAACCTGCGATCCCTGGATTACCAGTCCAGCTTGTTACCACTGAACTACAGAATGGATTAGAACGAAAGAAAACTTATATAGTTCTTCTCCCTTATCAATTGATTGATATACAATAGGCAGGAAAATAATATATATATATATAACAATGAAAATACCTGAAATCTATTCTAGGTGAATTTCAAATTATTATGTGATTACTAGTTATTGTATTAGTAAAATAGTTTTGGATGTTAAAATAAGAAAATGAATATTTGAAGAATGTTCAAGAACGTGAATTTTGATGTCTAAGAAATGCCTTGATCACGTAATCCAGTGTCTGAATAGTTCTAGCCTTGTTATGTAAGCTGTTACATTCACGACGTACCGATGTAAGGAAGAAATTTGAATATAGGGTAGTTCTAGCTGGAATAGTTAACACATTGTCAGAAGTTCTGAAGGTTATACCGAGTGGATTGCCCGCCATCTTGTAGAACATTCTGAAGGTTATACCGAGTGGATTGCCCACCATCTTGTAGAACATTCTGAAGGTTATACCGAGTGGATTGCCCACCATCTTGTGGAACATTCTGAAGGTTATACCGAGTGGATTGCCCACCATCTTGTGGAACATTCTGAAGGTTATACCGAGTGGATTGCCCACCATATTGTGGAACATTCTGAAGGTTATACCGAGTGGATTGTCCACCATCTTGTTGAACAAGAGATGAAATATAAGATGTTATTTTGCTAGTCTTTAAGTAATTCACTAAGTATGTTCATCGTTTGCATATTTGCAGCTACAGTTGACATTGCCAAGGATCACCGTGACTTTGTGATTGGATTTATATGTGGGAAACGACTGAGTGAAGATCAAGGACTTTTACATATGACACCAGGTACGACCATAAACTACAGTCGAACCTGTCTTTAAGCAGCCAGCCAAAGGAATCACAGAAAGTGGCTGCCTAGCACAGGTTGCTGCTTAATAGAAGGGAAATGTATAATAAAACATCATATTTGGAATCTACAAGTGGCTGCTTAATACAGGTTGGCTGCTTAATGGAGATGACTACTACCGTCAAGATACTTAATTATCGTACATTCACACTGGCATAGCCACCAGTTGACAGGCATACATAGGTACCTACTTGTTGTGTAGGTGGTTACTGACAAAAACAGCGACACGTGGGAGAGAGAAAAGGGCTGTTATTGTCAGATGGGTTATGAGTGCTGGTTGCCAATATGATTGCTTGTATATAACCGTACACATTTACGTCTGGACCAAGTTCTCAGTAATCAATGAGTCAAATATTATGAAACTTAAAATACTTGTGGAAGTTGTAGTAGCGTGTTCGCTTCAGGTACGAAAGGCCCAGAGTTCTAGCCCCACTGGAGCCTTAGGCAAGGCATTTAAATTCCACATTGCCTCTTCTATCTCGCTATATCTTTCTTCTCCCTCATGGTGATGGGAATTAGGGGTTGAGGGGGCCATCAATCTAATGTTGTAAAATCTTGCTGCGTAATTGAGCTAAAATAAGTTTGTATGTGGTATATATATTTTCAGGAGTCAAGTTGGAGACTGGTACCGATAATCTAGGTCAGCAATATATAACACCGAGGGATGCCGTACTTGTAAATAAGTCCGACTTGATTATCGTTGGGCGGGGAATCCTGGCGGCGGCTGACCCTGCGGCTGAAGCAGAACTCTTTCGGAAGGCCGGATATGATGCCTATTTAGAAAGACTGACATAACACTTTCCATACGCCATTAGTAATGTACATGTATACATTGAGATGTCCTACAAACACCCTTAACACTTTCCATACGCCATTAGTAATGTACATGTATACATACATTGAGATGTCCTACAAACACCCTTAACACTTTCCATACGCCATTAGTAATGTACATGTATACATTGAGATGTCCTACAAACACCCTTAACACTTTCCATACGCCATTAGTAATGTACATGTATACATACATTGAGATGTCCTACAAACACCCTAACACTTTCCATACGCCATTAGTAATGTACATGTATACATTGAGATGTCCTACAAACACCCTTAACAACAGCCAGAGTAATATAGTGGAACCATTTAATCCATAACCTGCCCAATAAATTGGACGGAATATGCAAACAACATAGATCCAGATCAGCCTCGGCATAATGCCGCATCTGATCAGGATCTGTGTTGTTTGCTATTCAGAAAAGTGTTTTAGCTCCACTATCTGAATAGCAAACAGCATAGAGCCTGATCAGACGGAACGTTCTGTGCCATCTGATCTGTCTCTATGCTATTTGCAAATACGACTTTTGTTGTGATTGGCAGGTTATGGTGACTAAGAAATGGCTGTCGTATGTATTGAATACAAATAAGCCTACATCTCTAGTCAAAACCATATTCTGTAGTATCATGATTTTCATGGATATAGTCGGTTGTAAAATGACTCACAGATTCATTGAAATTTAATCATTTTATAGTAAATGTTACAATATTAATAAATCCAAATGTAACGATTGGGCTTTCAAATAAATGTTTGTGTGTGTGTCGTGTTTGTGTTGAAGGTACTGTAAGTGAGAAATCAAATGTTGCTCCCCCATTGGGGCCTTGTATTTGATGTCTTAACCCTTTCCTTCATAGAGATTTAGGTTAATATACTATTATATCTACATACAACCGACAGCCATTTAGCTATCATGCAGTGGATAAGTAGTCGCCATATCTATCCCACCTCCATAGATATTACTGGAACTTCATAGAGATTTAGGTTAATATACTATTATATCTACATACAAACGACAGCCATTTAGCTATCATGCAGTGGATAAGTTGTCGCCATATCTATCCCACCTCCATAGATATTACTGGGACTTCATACAATGCCGAGTATAGACAATTGTCGACGGACAGAATGCTGAGTATAGACAATTGTCGACGGACAGAATGCCGAGTATAGACAATTGTTAACGGATAGAATGCCGAGTATAGACAATTGTTAACGGATAGAATGCCTAGTATAGACAATTGTAGACGGATAGAATGCCGAGTATAGACAATTGTTCACGGATAGAATGCCTAGTATAGACAATTGTAGACGGATAGAATGCCGAGTATAGACAATTGTTCACGGATAGAATGCCGAGTATAGACAATTGTCGACGGACAGAATGCCGAGTATAGACAATTGTCGACGGACAGAATGCCGAGTATAGACAATTGTAGACGGATAGAATGCCGAGTATAGACAATTGTTAACAGATAGAATGCCTAGTATAGACAATTGTAGACGGATAGAATGCCGAGTATAGACAATTGTACGGATAGAATGCCGAGTATAGACAATTGTTAATGGACAGAATGCCGAGTATAGACAATTGTTAATGGATAGAATGCTGAGTATAGACAATTGTTAACGGATAGAATGCCGCCGAGTATAGACAATTGTTCACGGATAGAATGCAGAGTATAGACAATTGTTCACAGACAGAATGCCGAGTATAGACAATTGTTAACGGATAGAATGCCGAGTATAGACAATTGTTCACGGACAGAATGCCGAGTATAGACAATTGTCGACAGACAGAATGCCGAGTATAGACAATTGTTCACGGACAGAATGCCGAGTATAGACAATTGTTAACGGATAGAATGCAGAGTATAGACACTTGTCGACAGATAGAATGCCGAGTATAGACAATTGTCGACGGACAGAATGCCGAGTATAGACAATTGTCGACGGATAGAATGCCGAGTATAGACAATTGTTGACGGGTAGAATGCCGAGTATAGACAATTGTTGATGGGTAGAATGCCGAGTATAGACAATTGTTCACGGATAGAATGCAGAGTATAGACAATTGTTAACGGACAGAATGCCGAGTATAGACAATTGTAGACGGATAGAATGCCGAGTATAGACAATTGTACGGATAGAATGCCGAGTATAGACAATTGTTAATGGACAGAATGCCGAGTATAGACAATTGTTAATGGATAGAATGCTGAGTATAGACAATTGTTAACGGATAGAATGCCGAGTATAGACAATTGTTAATGGATAGAATGCCGAGTATAGACAATTGTTAATGGATAGAATGCTGAGTATAGACAATTGTTAACGGATAGAATGCCGCCGAGTATAGACAATTGTTCACGGATAGAATGCAGAGTATAGACAATTGTTCACAGACAGAATGCCGAGTATAGACAATTGTTAACGGATAGAATGCCGAGTATAGACAATTGTTCACGGACAGAATGCCGAGTATAGACAATTGTCGACAGACAGAATGCCGAGTATAGACAATTGTTCACGGACAGAATGCCGAGTATAGACAATTGTTAACGGATAGAATGCAGAGTATAGACACTTGTCGACAGATAGAATGCCGAGTATAGACAATTGTCGACGGACAGAATGCCGAGTATAGACAATTGTCGACGGATAGAATGCCGAGTATAGACAATTGTTGACGGGTAGAATGCCGAGTATAGACAATTGTTGATGGGTAGAATGCCGAGTATAGACAATTGTTCACGGATAGAATGCAGAGTATAGACAATTGTTAACGGACAGAATGCCGAGTATAGACAATTGTCGACGGATAGAATGCTGAGTATAGACAATTGTTGATGGGTAGAATGCCGAGTATAGACAATTGTCGACGGACAGAATGCTGAGTATAGACAATTGTTGATGGGTAGAATGCCGAGTATAGACAATTGTCGACGGACAGAATGCCGAGTATAGACAATTGTTAACGGACAGAATGCCTAGTCAGAATGCCGAGTATAGACAATTGTTACCGGACAGAATGCCGAGTATAGACAATTGTCGACGGATAGAATGCCGAGTAGACAATTGTCGATGGATAGAATGCCGAGTAGACAATTGTCGATGGATAGAATGCTGAGTAGACAATTGTCGACGGATAGAATGCTGAGTATAGACAATTGTTAACGGACAGAATGCCAAGTTTAGAAATCTTGTCAATAAAGTGAAACATTTGATCGAACAATATGTCGTGACACAGGTCCAACAACCCAGTACCAGCATCTGAAATCTGTGATTATATCGCGTGATCAAATACCACATGATTTTACTTTCAACATACCACCATCTTGTGGATCAAATGTGTATAAAACAACCACGAAGCTATCCGACATCTTTGTATAGGCAAAAAATAACAAACACACATTGAAAGAATGAGCAATAACGTTTATTACGATGTTAATAAATGAAATGTTTCAAAGCATTGATAAGGTTATAACTAAACACGTTGAACAGGCATTATAACGGACAGTAACGGAAACATGGTGCATAACAAATAAATACACACGCCCACTGTGTCCTTCCTCAAGTACACTACCAGAAGGCAGTACCATACCACCATACATAAAATTAATGACTTACGCTTTCGGATTGGCTGTACCGCCAGTCTATATAATTCATCCAAACTCAAACCATTTCTGAGAGAAATGATTTTCCAAAACAGAATTCGTAAACGTATGCACGACTTTCTGGTGTAAGGAAACAACTGTCTGCGTTACATCCAACCATAAATGTGAAGTAGTCCACCCATTCTGAGGGGACTGGCCCTCTAGGTAGTCCACCCATTCTGAGAGGACTGGCCCTCTAGGTAGTCCACCCATTCAGCGGGGACTGGCCCTCTAGTCCACCCATTCAGCGGGGACTGGCCCTCTAGGTAGTCCACCCATTCTGAGGGGACTGGCCCTCTAGGTAGTCCACCCATTCAGCGGGGACTGGCCCTCTAGGTAGTCCACCCATTCTGAGGGGACTGGCCCTCTAGGTAGTCCACCCATTCTGAGGGGACTGGCCCTCTAGGTAGTCCACCCATTCAGCAGGGACTGGCCCTCTAGGTAGTCCACCCATTCAGCAGGGACTGGCCCTCTAGAAACAGTCCAAAAGTCCCTTTGAGAGCTCGAGACCTCATTCTTTGTTCTAAATATTTGAGGAGTCGCTAGAAATGGTTCACCTGTATGCCAAAATGGTGGGATTTACATATTCCGATAGAAAGGTCAATCGCCCACATAAATGTACAGGATTATGTGTACGTATGTATATATATATACTGGATATCTACAATCAAGACCAGCTTGTTCTATGTAACTATTCAATCACAGATTACTCCTATATTCCATAGCACGATCGATGTTTGTAACAAAAATTCACAGATACTGCAATCCTTGCAAAGGGTCATGAAATGTCAAGCCCAGGTGGACAAAAGCCACGCTAGGGCGGGTTCTGCAAAATTACACAGCAAATCGTGCCTTCCTATCGCCATATAGACGCAAGATCAGTACATGTTGAGTTATATTGATTGTCCACCCACATGTTAACATTCCCACGACTGTCCACCCACATGTTAACATTCCCACGACTGTCCACCCACATGTTAACATTCCCACGACTGTCCACCCACATGTTAACATTCCCACGACTGTCCACCCACATGTTAACATTCACACACTCCCACGACTGTCCACCCACATGTTAACATTCACACACTCTCCCACGACTCCACCCACATGTTAACACTCCCACGACTGTCCACCCACATGTTAACATTCACACACTCTCCCACGACTGTCCACCCACATGTTAACACTCTCCCATGACTGTCCACCCACATGTTAACATTCACCCACGACTGTCCACCCACATGTTAACACTCTCCCACGACTGTCCACCCACATGTTAACATTCACACACTCTCCCACGACTGTCCACCCACATGTTAACACTCCCACGACTGTCCACCCACATGTTAACATTCACACACTCTCCCACGACTGTCCACCCACATGTTAACACTCCCACGACTGTCCACCCACATGTTAACACTCTCCCACGACTGTCCACCCACATGTTAACATTCACACACTCTCCCACGACTGTCCACCCACATGTTAACACTCTCCCACGACTGTCCACCCACATGTTAACATTCACACACTCTCCCACGACTGTCCACCCACATGTTAACATTCACACACTCTCCCACGACTGTCCACCCACATGTTAACATTCACACACTCTCCCACGACTGTCCACCCACATGTTAACATTCACACACTCTCCCACGACTGTCCACCCACATGTTAACATTTACACTCTCCCACGACTGTCCACCCACATGTTAACATTCACGCACTCTCCCACGACTGTCCACCCACATGTTAACATTTACACACTCTCCCACGACTGTCCACCCACATGTTAACATTCACACACTCTCCCACGACTGTCCACCCACATGTTAACATTTACACACTCTCCCACGACTGTCCACCCACATGATAACATTCACACACTCTCCCACGACTCCACCCACATGTTAACATTCACACACACGACTGTCCACCCACATGTTAACACTCTCCCACGACTGTCCACCCACATGTTAACATTCACACTCTCCCACAACTGTCCACCCACATGTTAACACTCTCCCACGACTGTCCACCCACATGTTAACATTCACACTCTCCCACGACCGTCCACCCACATGTTAACATTCTCCCACGACTGTCCACCCACATGTTAACATTCATACACTCCCACGACTTTCCACCCACATGTTAACATTCTCCCACGACTGTCCACCCACATGTTAACATTCATACACTCCCACGACTGTCCACCCACATGTTAACATTCACACACTCTCCCACGACTGTCCACCCACATGTTAACATTCATACATTCTCCCACGACTGTCCACCCACATGTTAACATTCATACACTCTCCCACGACTGTCCACCCACATGTTAACACTCTCCCACGACTGTCCACCCACATGTTAACATTCACACACTCTCCCACGACTGTCCACCCACATGTTAACACTCTCCCACGACTGTCCACCCACATGTTAACATTCATACATTCTCCCACGACTGTCCACCCACATGTTAACATTCACACACTCTCCCACGACTGTCCACCCACATGTTAACATTCTCCCACGACTGTCCACCCACATGTTAACATTCATACACTCTCCCACGACTGTCCACCCACATGTTAACATTCACACACTCTCCCACGACTGTCCACCCACATGTTAACATTCATACATTCTCCCACGACTGTCCACCCACATGTTAACATTCACACACTCTCCCACGACTGTCCACCCACATGTTAACATTCATACATTCTCCCACGACTGTCCACCCACATGTTAACATTCTCCCACGACTGTCCACCCACATGTTAACATTCATACACTCTCCCACGACTGTCCACCCACATGTTAACATTCACACACTCTCCCACGACTGTCCACCCACATGTTAACATTCATACATTCTCCCACGACTGTCCACCCACATGTTAACATTCATACACTCTCCCACGACTGTCCACCCACATGTTAACATTCACACACTCTCCCACGACTGTCCACCCACATGTTAACATTCTCCCACGACTGTCCACCCACATGTTAACATTCACACTCTCCCACGACTGTCCACCCACATGTTAACATTCACTCTCCCATGACTGTCCACCCACATGTTAACATTCACACTCTCCCAGGACTGTCCACCCACATGTTAACATTCATACACTCTCCCACGACTGTCCACCCACATGTTAACATTCACACTCTCCCATGACTGTCCACCCACATGTTAACATTCATACATTCTCCCACGACTGTCCACCCACATGTTAAAATTCACACTCTCCCATGACTGTCCACCCACATGTTAACATTCACACTCTCCCACGACTGTCCACCCACATGTTAACATTCATACACTCTCCCACGACTGTCCACCCACATGTTAACATTCATACACTCTCCCACGACTGTCCACCCACATGTTAACATTCATACACTCTCCCACGACTGTCCACCCACATGTTAACATTCATACACTCTCCCACGACTGTCCACCCACATGTTAACATTCATACACTCTCCCACGACTGTCCACCCACATGTTAACATTCATACACTCTCCCACGACTGTCCACCCACATGTTAACATTCATACACTCTCCCACGACTGTCCACCCACATGTTAACATTCATACACTCTCCCACGACTGTCCACCCACATGTTAACATTCATACACTCTCCCACGACTGTCCACCCACATGTTAACATTCATACACTCTCCCACGACTGTCCACCCACATGTTAACATTCATACACTCTCCCACGACTGTCCACCCACATGTTAACATTCATACACTCTCCCACGACATCCTAAACAAACATAAACAGCAATCTATGGAATCAAATCCTTTGATTATGATAAATAAATGGCTGCCATATGTATTTCGGAAAGGGTTAGTTATATGTTTAAGTTTTTATTGCATTTATAATAAAATAGTAAGTGCCCTGAGATATCCAATGTTGCAATGCAATTAAACCTGTGTTAGCAGTCACCCTCCATTAAGCAGCCAATTTACACATTCCTAATATATTGTTTTCTTGTACATTTGACCTCTTATTAAGCATCCACCTGTGCTAAACAGTCACTTTATGTGATTCCCTTGGCTGGCTGCTTAAAACAGGTTTCACTGAATTGGTAGAGTGAATGTTTTGGCTGGCTGCTTAACACAGGTTTCACTGTGAATTGGTGGAGTGAATGTTTTGGCAGGTTGCTTGTCTCGCCACGTATGGCACATTAGCGAAATATTACATGGTTAGAATTTTTTTTTATATAATATACTACACTTCGAAATTATCACAAAAACCAAACATGAAATTGTATAACAATTTCGCATTCTCCATACATACATAACTTACAACTAATATAAACTAAGTGAACATGAAATGTGACATAATAATGAACTTTCCAACAAATGCTTAACTATCCACCAAGTCATTCTTGGAAATATAAATTGTACATGCATATAATGGAACTGTAAATACCTCAGGTCATACGGCAACTCCAGCTAGTATTGATGGGGGAAGATCCCTGGTGCCCCTCCGAGCAGTATTTCAGGCAAGGTTGGCCACCAGAGTAGAACCATCGACCTTCCACAAGCCAGCTGGATAGCTTCCTCACATGTTTCAATATGCTTACAGAGAATAGTGCATATTGTATGTTTCAATATACATACAGAGAATAGTGCATATTGTATGTTTCAATATGCTTACAGAGAATAGTGCATATTGTATGTTTCAATATGCTTACAGAGAATAGTGCATATTGTATGTTTCAATATACATACAGAGAATAGTGCATATTGTATGTTTCAATATACATACAGAGAATAGTGCATATTGTGTCTCTGATGAGGCACACAGTTCATGCTGTGGCAGCGAGCCAAGATCAGTCCAAAATACTTGTGTTCCTAATGTTATAATTTCAAAATGAAACTGGTACCAAACTAGAACTTGTTTTGAAAAAATACGTACAGCAGTGTTACATCCATGGAGTAAAGGGCCATAACTGTGTGAAAAATGGATCTAGCACAACACAGAGATGCCATGCAGAACTAGGTTTGGTACTGATCATACATGTGCGCAGAGATGCCATGCAGAACTAGGTTTGTTACTGATCATACATGTGCGCAGAGATGCCATGCAGAACTAGGTTTGTTACTGATCATACCTGTGCGCAGAGATGCCATGCAGAACTAGGTTTGGTACTGATCATACCTGTGCACAGATGCCATGCAGAACTAGGTTTGGTACTGATCATACCTGTGCGCAGAGATGCCATGCAGAACTAGGTTTGGTACTGATCATACCTGTGCGCAGAGATGCCATGCAGAACTAGGTTTGGTACTGATCATACCTGTGCACAGAGATGCCATGCAGAACTAGGTTTGGTACTGATCATACATCATACCTGTGCGCAGAGATGCCATGCAGAACTAGGTCTGGTACTGATCATACCTGTGCACAGATGCCATGCAGAACTAGGTTTGGTACTGATCATACCTGTGAAGTTTCATGAACATTTTACCAACGAATTTGGCGTGACAAGTGTTATTTAACAATCTTCAAAGGGCCATAACTGTGTGAGAAATAAAAACAATATGCACAACTAGGCTTGTACTGATCATTCCGGTGATGTTTCGTGACAATCCGACTACAGTTTTAGAATATCTTGTCTGGACAAACTTGGCGACAGACAGACAGACAGTACAAAATCAATATGTCTCTCTCAGAGGAGAAAACAAGTGTCCAAGATAACACAGAACCATGGAGGGTCGTCATTGTGCATGTGCAATTTACATAACATTTCACTACTGCATAACAATTAAATAGTACAATGACATTGTATATAATCAAGTGCAAAATCAAAATAGCAAGAATTACCAAAGTATGCTCTATTAATCTATACAACCCACAATCACAACACTTTACAGGACTAGTCCTAGATGAGAATTTTTGGGAGAAGTGAGAAAGCTTTGCGATTGTGTCCTTAATTGATATTATTTAATACCTGTCCACAAAATAGGGTTAATATACACAATATAACCATTAAATACAACATTAGAATAGAAGGAGTGCTTTATTTTCTTTTAGGGAGAAGTGGCATCACCAGGGGGCAAAGTAACGACCCCTCTAGGATCAGCCCTGCCTTACCTCTTAGTATCTAGTAAGTGGCATCACCAGGGGGCAAAGTAATGACCCCTCTAGGATCAGCCCTGCCTTACCTCTTAGTATCTAGTAAGTGGCATCACCAGGGGGCAAAGTAACGACCCCTTTAGGATCAGCCCTGCCTTACCTCTTAGTATCTAGTAAGTGGCATCACCAGGGGGCAAAGTAACGACCCCTCTAGGATCAGCCCTGCCTTACCTCTTAGTATCTAGTAAGTGGCATCACCAGGGGGCAAAGTAACGACCCCTCTAGGATCAGCCCTGCCTTACCTCTTAGTATCTAGTAACCTATATAGAATCAAATATATTATTCTCAAACCATGCTATGTAATCAACTTAGATTATGTATAAACATTATTTATTCTACTAACTCATTTAATCATTATCACGGATGTCCCGGAGTAAACACACCTATTTCATTTGATGGCCACTAGACCATCCCACATATTTCAATTTAATGTTACAATAAGGAAAGTTATGCATATTTTTGATATGTTTCTTGAGCAAGTAAAACATTATTGCTGAGTAAAATAAACGTAAAGCACATGTGTAAAAACTGCAGCTTAAAGTAGCTGCACAATCTCAATGTATATCTTCTATAAACCCCTTGTAACCAAGTACAGCACACCGCAACAAGGTACTACACACCACAACCAGGTACAGCACACCGCAACCAGGTACAGCACACCGCAACAAGGTACAGCATACCGTAACCAGGTACTACACACCGCAACCAGGTACAGCACACTGCAACAAGGTACAGCAACAAGGTACAGCACACTGCAACAAGGTACCGCAACCAGGTACAGCAACAAGGTACAGCACACTGCAACAAGGTACAGCAACAAGGTACAGCACACTGCAACCAGGTACAGCAACAAGGTACAGCACACTGCAACAAGGTACAGCAACAAGGTACAGCACACTGCAACAAGGTACAGCACACTGCAACCAGGTACAGCACACCACAACAAGGTACTACACACCACAACCAGGTACAGCACACCAGAACCAGGTACAGCACACCGCAACCAGGTACTACACACCGTAACCAGGTACTACACACCGCAACCAGGTACAGCACACCACAACCAGGTACAGCAACCAGGTACTACACACTGCAACCAGGTATAGCACACCGTAACCAGGTACTACACACCATAACCAGCTACTACACACTGTGCTACCAGGTACTACATACCATTACCAGGTACTACACACTGTGTTACCAGGTACTACACACTGCAACCAGGTACAGCACACCGTAACCAGGTACAGCACACCATAACCAGGTACTACACACCGTAACCAGGTACAGCGCACCATAACCAGATACAGCGCCCTGCAACCAGATACAACATACCTTGTAAAAATACCCCTCTTCAATACAACACCGTGCAACCAATATATACATTTCAATACAACACTATCCTATCCTCAGTAAACTTATTTAGCCCTGGACCGGAGATACACATACACTGTGAACCCTGGACCGGAGATACACATAACACTGTGAACCCTGGACCGGAGATACACATACACTGTGAACCCTGGACCGGAGGTACACATACACTGTGAACCCTGGACCGGAGATACACTGTGAACCCTGGACCGGAGATACACTGTGAACCCTGGACCGGAGATACACATACACTGTGAACCCTGGACCAGAGGTACACTGTGAACCCTGGACCGAAGATACACTGTGAACCCTGGACCGGAGTTACACTGTGAACCCTGGACCGGAGATACACTGTGAACTCTGGACCGGAGATACACTGTGAACCCTGGACCGGAGATACACATACACTGTGAACCCTGGACCAGAGATACATTGTGAACTCTGGACCGGAGATACACTGTGAACCCTGGACCGGAGATACAATACACTGTGGTGCACAATCCATCTAGCATGGTACACAATCCATCTAGCATGGTACACAATCCATCTAGCATGGTACACACTCCATTTAGCATGGTCTACAATCCATCTAGCATGGTACACACTCCATCTAGCATGGTACACAGTCCATCTAGCATAGTACACAATCCATCTAGCATGGTGCACAATCCATCTAGCATGGTACACAGTCCATCTAGCATGATACACAATCCATCTAGCATGGTACACAATCCATCTAGCACAGTACACAATCCATCTAGCATGATACAAAATCCATCTAGCATGGTACACAATCCATCTAGCATGGTACACAATCCATTTAGCATGGTACACAATCCATATAGCATGGTACACAATCCATCTAGCATGGTACACAATCCATATAGCATGGTACACAATCCATATAGCATGGTACACAATCCATCTAGCATGGTACACACTCCATCTAGCATGGTACACACTCCATATAGCATGGTACACAATCCATCTAGCATGGTACACAATCCATATAGCATGGTACACAATCCATCTAGCATGGTACACAATCCATATAGCATGGTACACAATCCATATAGCATGGTACACAATCCATCTAGCATGGTACACACTCCCTCTAGCATGGTACACACTCCATATAGCATGGTACACAATCCATCTAGCATGGTACACAGTCCATATAGCATGGTACACAGTCCATCTAGCATGGTACACAATCCATATAGCATGGTACACAATCCATCTAGCATGGTACACAATCCATCTAGCATGGTACACAATCCATCTAGCATGGTACACAATCCATCTAGCATGGTACACAATCCATCTAGCATGGTACACAATCCATCTAGCATGGTACACAATCCATCTAGCATGGTACACAATCCATCTAGCATGGTACACAATCCATCTAGCATGGTACACAATCCATCTAGCATGGTACACAATCCATCTAGCATGGTACACAATCCATCTAGCATGGTACACAATCCATCTAGCATGGTACACAATCCATCTAGCATGGTACACAATCCATCTAGCATGGTACACAATCCATTTAGCATGGTACACAATCCATCTAGCATGGTACACAATCCATCTAGCATGGTACACAATCCATCTAGCATGGTACACAATCCATCTAGCATGGTACACAGTCCATCTAGCATGGTACACAATCCATCTAGCATGGTACACAATCCATCTAGCATGGTACACAATCCATCTAGCATGGTACAAAATCCATCTAGCACAGTACACAGTCCATCTAGCATGGTACACAATCCATTTAGCATGGTACACAATCCATTTAGCATGGTACACAATCCATCTAGCATGGTACACAATCCATTTAGCATGGTACACAATCCATCTAGCATGGTACACAATCCATCTAGCATGGTACACAATCCATCTAGCATGGTACACAATCCATCTAGCATGGTACACAATCCATCTAGCATGGTACACAATCCATATAGCATGGTACACAATCCATCTAGCATGGTACACAATCCATCTAGCATGGTACACAATCCATCTAGCATGGTACACAATCCATCTAGCATGGTACACAATCCATCTAGCATGGTACACAATCCATCTAGCATGGTACACAATCCATCTAGCATGGTACACAATCCATCTAGCATGGTACACAATCCATTTAGCATGGTACACAATCCATCTAGCATGGTACACAATCCATCTAGCATGGTACACAATCCATCTAGCATGGTACACAATCCATCTAGCATGGTACACAATCCATCTAGCATGGTACACAGTCCATCTAGCATGGTACACAATCCATCTAGCATGGTACACAATCCATCTAGCAGTACACAATCCATCTAGCATGGTACACAATCCATCTAGCATGGTACACAATCCATTTAGCATGGTACACAATCCATCTAGCATGGTACACAATCCATCTAGCATGGTACACAATCCATCTAGCATGGTACACAATCCATCTAGCATGGTACACAATCCATCTAGCATGGTACACAGTCCATCTAGCATGGTACACAATCCATCTAGCATGGTACACAATCCATCTAGCACAGTACACAATCCATCTAGCATGATACAAAATCCATCTAGCACAGTACACAGTCCATCTAGCATGGTACACAATCCATTTAGCATGGTACACAATCCATTTAGCATGGTACACAATCCATCTAGCATGGTACACAATCCATCTAGCATGGTACACAATCCATCTAGCATGGTACACAATCCATCTAGCATGGTACACAATCCATATAGCATGGTACACAATCCATCTAGCATGGTACACAGTCCATCTAGCATGGTACACAATCCATCTAGCATGGTACACAATCCATCTAGCATGGTACACAATCCATCTAGCATGGTACACATCCATCTAGCATGGTACACAATCCATCTAGCATGGTACACAATCCATCTAGCATGGTACACAATCCATATAGCATGGTACACAATCCATCTAGCATGGTACACAATCCATATAGCATGGTACACAATCCATATAGCATGGTACACAATCCATCTAGCATGGTACACACTCCATCTAGCATGGTACACACTCCATATAGCATGGTACACAATCCATCTAGCATGGTACACAGTCCATATAGCATGGTACACAGTCCATCTAGCATGGTACACAATCCATATAGCATGGTACACAATCCATCTAGCATGGTACACAGTCCATCTAGCATGGTACACAATCCATCTAGCATGGTACACAATCCATCTAGCATGGTACACAATCCATCTAGCATGGTACACAATCCATTTAGCATGGTATACAATCCATCTAGCATGGTACACAATCCATCTAGCATGGTACACAGTCCATCTAGCATGGTACACAATCCATCTAGCATGGTGCACAATCCATCTAGCATGGTACACAGTCCATCTAGCATGATACACAATCCATCTAGCATGGTACACAATCCATCTAGCACAGTACACAGTCCATCTAGCATGGTACACAATCCATCTAGCATGGTACACAATCCATTTAGCATGGTACACAATCCATCTAGCATGGTACACAATCCATTTAGCATGGTACACAATCCATCTAGCATGGTACACAATCCATATAGCATGGTACACAATCCATATAGCATGGTACACAATCCATCTAGCATGGTACACAATCCATATAGCATGGTACACAATCCATATAGCATGGTACACAATCCATCTAGCATGGTACACACTCCCTCTAGCATGGTACACACTCCATATAGCATGGTACACAATCCATCTAGCATGGTACACAGTCCATATAGCATGGTACACAGTCCATCTAGCATGGTACACAATCCATATAGCATGGTACACAATCCATCTAGCATGGTACACAATCCATCTAGCACAGTACACAATCCATCTAGCATGATACAAAATCCATCTAGCACAGTACACAGTCCATCTAGCATGGTACACAATCCATTTAGCATGGTACACAATCCATTTAGCATGGTACACAATCCATCTAGCATGGTACACAATCCATTTAGCATGGTACACAATCCATCTAGCATGGTACACAATCCATATAGCATGGTACACAATCCATCTAGCATGGTACACAATCCATATAGCATGGTACACAATCCATCTAGCATGGTACACAATCCATATAGCATGGTACACAATCCATCTAGCATGGTACACAATCCATCTAGCATGGTACACACTCCATCTAGCATGGTACACACTCCATATAGCATGGTACACAATCCATCTAGCATGGTACACATCCATATAGCATGGTACACAATCCATCTAGCATGGTACACAATCCATTTAGCATGGTACACAATCCATCTAGCATGGTACACAATCCATTTAGCATGGTACACAATCCATCTAGCATGGTACACAATCCATCTAGCATGGTACACAATCCATATAGCATGGTACACAATCCATCTAGCATGGTACACAATCCATATAGCATGGTACACAATCCATATAGCATGGTACACAATCCATCTAGCATGGTACACACTCCATCTAGCATGGTACACACTCCATATAGCATGGTACACAATCCATCTAGCATGGTACACAGTCCATATAGCATGGTACACACTCCATTTAGCATGGTACACAATCCATTTAGCATGGTACACAATCCATCTAGCATGGTACACAATCCATTTAGCATGGTACACACTCCATCTAGCATGGTACACAATCCATCTAGCATGGTACACAATCCATCTAGCATGGTACACAATCCATCTAGCATGGTACACAGTCCATCTAGCATGGTACATAATCTATCTAGCATGGTACACAATCCATCTAGCATGGTACACAATCCATCTAGCATGGTACACAATCCATTTAGCATGGTACACAATCCATCTAGCATGGTACACAATCCATCTAGCATGGTACACAATCCATCTAGCATGGTACACAGTCCATCTAGCATGGTACACAATCCATCTAGCATGGTGCACAATCCATCTAGCATGGTACACAATCCATCTAGCATGGTACACAATCCATCTAGCATGGTACACAATCCATCTAGCATGGTACACAATCCATTTAGCATGGTACACAATCCATCTAGCATGGTACACAATCCATCTAGCATGGTACACAATCCATCTAGCATGGTACACAATCCATCTAGCATGGTACACAATCCATCTAGCATGGTACACAATCCATCTAGCATGGTACACAATCCATCTAGCATGGTACACAATCCATCTAGCATGGTACACACTCCATCTAGCATGGTACACAATCCATCTAGCATGGTACACACTCCATCTAGCATAGTACACAATCCATCTAGCATGATACAAAATCCATCTAGCACAGTACACAGTCCATCTAGCATGGTACACAATCCATTTAGCATGGTACACAATCCATTTAGCATGGTACACAATCCATCTAGCATGGTACACAATCCATTTAGCATGGTACACAATCCATCTAGCATGGTACACAATCCATATAGCATGGTACACAATCCATCTAGCATGGTACACAATCCATATTGCATGGTACACAATTCATCTAGCATGGTACACAATCCATATAGCATGGTACACAATCCATATAGCATGGTACACAATCCATCTAGCATGGTACACACTCCCTCTAGCATGGTACACACTCCATATAGCATGGTACACAATCCATCTAGCATGGTACACAGTCCATATAGCATGGTACACAGTCCATCTAGCATGGTACACATTCCATATAGCATGGTACACAATCCATCTAGCATGGTACACACTCCATCTAGCATGGTACACAATCCATCTAGCATGGTACACATTCCATATAGCATGGTACACAATCCACCTAGCATGGTACACAATCCATCTAGCATGGTACACAATCCATCTAGCATGGTACATAATCCACATAGCATGGTACACAATCCATCTAGCATGGTACACAATCCATCTAGCATGGTACACAATCCATCTAGCATGGTACACAATCCATCTAGCATGGTACACAGTCCATCTAGCATGGTACACAGTCCATCTAGCATGGTACATAATCTATCTAGCATGGTACACAATCCATCTAGCATGGTACACAATCCATCTAGCATGGTACACAATCCATTTAGCATGGTACACAATCCAACTAGCATGGTACACAATCCATCTAGCATGGTACACAATCCATCTAGCATGGTACACAATCCATCTAGCATGGTACACAGTCCATCTAGCATGATACACAATCCATCTAGCATGGTACACAATCCATCTAGCATAGTACACAATCCATCTAGCATGATACAAAATCCATCTAGCACAGTACACAGTCCATCTAGCATGGTACACAATCCATTTAGCATGGTACACAATCCATTTAGCATTGTACACAATCCATCTAGCATGGTACACAATCCATTTAGCATGGTACACAATCCATTTAGCATGGTACACAATCCATCTAGCATGGTACACAATCCATCTAGCATGATACACAATCCATATAGCATGGTACACAATCCATCTAGCATGGTACACAATCCATTTAGCATGGTATACAATCCATCTAGCATGGTACACAGTCCATCTAGCATGGTACACAATCCATCTAGCATGGTGCACAATCCATCTAGCATGGTACACAATCCATCTAGCATGGTACACAATCCATCTAGCATGGTACACAATCCATCTAGCATGGTACACAATCCATCTAGCATGGTACACACTCCATTTAGCATGGTATACAATCCATCTAGCATGGTACACAATCCATCTAGCATGGTACACAGTCCATCTAGCATGGTACACAATCCATCTAGCATGGTACACAATCCATCTAGCATGGTACACAATCCATCTAGCATGGTACACAATCCATCTAGCATGGTACACAATCCATCTAGCATGGTACAAAATCCATCTAGCACGTACACAGTCCATCTAGCATGGTACACAATCCATTTAGCATGGTACACAATCCATCTAGCATGGTACACAATCCATTTAGCATGGTACACAATCCATCTAGCATGGTACACAATCCATATAGCATGGTACACAATCCATCTAGCATGGTACACAATCCATCTAGCATGGTACACAATCCATCTAGCATGGTACACAATCCATATAGCATGGTACACAATCCATCTAGCATGGTACACAATCCATCTAGCATGGTACACAATCCATCTAGCATGGTACACAATCCATCTAGCATGGTACACAATCCATCTAGCATGGTACACAATCCATATAGCATGGTACACAATCCATCTAGCATGGTACACAGTCCATCTAGCATGGTACACAATCCATCTAGCATGGTACACAATCCATATAGCATGGTACACAATCCATCTAGCATGGTACACAATCCATCTAGCACAGTACACAATCCATCTAGCATGATACAAAATCCATCTAGCACAGTACACAGTCCATCTAGCATGGTACACAATCCATTTAGCATGGTACACAATCCATTTAGCATGGTACACAATCCATCTAGCATGGTACACACTCCCTCTAGCATGGTACACACTCCATATAGCATGGTACACAATCCATCTAGCATGGTACACAGTCCATATAGCATGGTACACAGTCCATCTAGCATGGTACACAATCCATATAGCATGGTACACAATCCATCTAGCATGGTACACAATCCATCTAGCATGGTACACAATCCATCTAGCATGGTACACAATCCATCTAGCATGGTACACAATCCATCTAGCATGGTACACAATCCATTTAGCATGGTACACAATCCATCTAGCATGGTACACAATCCATCTAGCATGGTACACAGTCCATCTAGCATGGTACACAATCCATCTAGCATGGTACACAATCCATCTAGCATGGTACACAATCCATCTAGCATGGTACACAATCCATCTAGCATGGTACACAATCCATCTAGCACAGTACACAATCCATCTAGCATGGTACACAATCCATTTAGCATGGTACACAATCCATTAGCATGGTACACAATCCATCTAGCATGGTACACAATCCATTAGCATGGTACACAATCCATCTAGCATGGTACACAATCCATATAGCATGGTACACAATCCATCTAGCATGGTACACAATCCATCTAGCATGGTACACAATCCATATAGCATGGTACACAATCCATCTAGCATGGTACACAATCCATCTAGCATGGTACACACTCCATCTAGCATGGTACACAATCCATCTAGCATGGTACACAATCCATCTAGCATGGTACACATCCATATAGCATGGTACACAGTCCATCTAGCATGGTACACAATCCATATAGCATGGTACACAATCCATCTAGCATGGTACACAATCCATCTAGCACAGTACACAATCCATCTAGCATGATACAAAATCCATCTAGCACAGTACACAATCCATCTAGCATGGTACACAATCCATTTAGCATGGTACACAATCCATCTAGCATGGTACACAATCCATCTAGCATGGTACACAATCCATAGCATGGTACACAATCCATCTAGCATGGTACACAATCCATCTAGCATGGTACACACTCCATATAGCATGGTACACAATCCATCTAGCATGGTACACAATCCATATAGCATGGTACACAGTCCATCTAGCATGGTACACAATCCATTAGCATGGTACACAATCCATCTAGCATGGTACACCCATTAGCATGGTACACAATCCATCTAGCATGGTACACAATCCATCTAGCATGGTACACAATCCATCTAGCATGGTACACAATCCATCTAGCATGGTACACAATCCATCTAGCATGGTACACAATCCATCTAGCATGGTACACAATCCATCTAGCATGGTACACAATCCATCTAGCATGGTACACAATCCATCTAGCATGGTACACAATCCATCTAGCATGGTACACAATCCATCTAGCATGGTACACAATCCATCTAGCATGGTACACAATCCATCTAGCATGGTACACAATCCATCTAGCATGGTACACAATCCATCTAGCATGGTACACAATCCATCTAGCATGGTACACAATCCATCTAGCATGGTACACAATCCATCTAGCATGGTACACAATCCATCTAGCATGGTACACAATCCATCTAGCATGGTACACAATCCATCTAGCATGGTACACAATCCATCTAGCATGGTACACAATCCATCTAGCATGGTACACAATCCATTTAGCATGGTACACAATCCATCTAGCATGGTACACAATCCATCTAGCATGGTACACAATCCATCTAGCATGGTACACAATCCATCTAGCATGGTACACAATCCATCTAGCATGGTACACAATCCATCTAGCATGGTACACAATCCATCTAGCATGGTACACAATCCATCTAGCATGGTACACAATCCATCTAGCATGGTACACAATCCATCTAGCATGGTACACAATCCATCTAGCATGGTACACAGTCCATCTAGCATGGTACACAATCCATCTAGCATGGTACACAATCCATCTAGCATGGTACACAATCCATCTAGCATGGTACACAATCCATCTAGCATGGTACACAATCCATCTAGCATGGTACACAATCCATCTAGCATGGTACACAATCCATTTAGCATGGTACACAATCCATCTAGCATGGTACACAATCCATCTAGCATGGTACACAGTCCATCTAGCATGGTACACAATCCATCTAGCATGGTACACAATCCATCTAGCATGGTACACAATCCATCTAGCATGGTACACAATCCATCTAGCATGGTACACAATCCATCTAGCACAGTACACAATCCATCTAGCATGATACAAAATCCATCTAGCACAGTACACAGTCCATCTAGCATGGTACACAATCCATTTAGCATGGTACACAATCCATTTAGCATGGTACACAATCCATCTAGCATGGTACACAATCCATATAGCATGGTACACAATCCATCTAGCATGGTACACAATCCATCTAGCATGGTACACAATCCATCTAGCATGGTACACAATCCATCTAGCATGGTACACAATCCATTTAGCATGGTATACAATCCATCTAGCATGGTACACAATCCATCTAGCATGGTACACAGTCCATCTAGCATGGTACACAATCCATCTAGCATGGTGCACAATCCATCTAGCATGGTACACAGTCCATCTAGCATGATACACAATCCATCTAGCATGGTACACAATCCATCTAGCACAGTACACAATCCATCTAGCATGATACAAAATCCATCTAGCACAGTACACAGTCCATCTAGCATGGTACACAATCCATTTAGCATGGTACACAATCCATTTAGCATGGTACACAATCCATCTAGCATGGTACACAATCCATTTAGCATGGTACACAATCCATCTAGCATGGTACACAATCCATATAGCATGGTACACAATCCATCTAGCATGGTACACAATCCATCTAGCATGGTACACAATCCATATAGCATGGTACACAATCCATATAGCATGGTACACAATCCATCTAGCATGGTACACACTCCCTCTAGCATGGTACACACTCCATATAGCATGGTACACAATCCATCTAGCATGGTACACAGTCCATATAGCATGGTACACAGTCCATCTAGCATGGTACACAATCCATATAGCATGGTACACAATCCATCTAGCATGGTACACAATCCATCTAGCATGGTACACAATCCATCTAGCATGGTACACAATCCATCTAGCATGGTACACAATCCATCTAGCATGGTACACAATCCATCTAGCATGGTACACAATCCATCTAGCATGGTACACAATCCATATAGCATGGTACACAATCCATCTAGCATGGTACACAATCCATCTAGCATGGTACACAATCCATCTAGCATGGTACACAATCCATCTAGCATGGTACACAATCCATCTAGCATGGTACACAATCCATCTAGCATGGTACACAATCCATCTAGCATGGTACACAATCCATCTAGCATGGTACACAATCCATCTAGCATGGTACACAATCCATCTAGCATGGTACACAGTCCATCTAGCATGGTACACAATCCATCTAGCATGGTGCACAATCCATCTAGCATGGTACACAGTCCATCTAGCATGATACACAATCCATCTAGCATGGTACACAATCCATCTAGCATAGTACACAATCCATCTAGCATGATACAAAATCCATCTAGCACAGTACACAGTCCATCTAGCATGGTACACAATCCATTTAGCATGGTACACAATCCATTTAGCATTGTACACAATCCATCTAGCATGGTACACAATCCATTTAGCATGGTACACAATCCATTTAGCATGGTACACAATCCATCTAGCATGGTACACAATCCATCTAGCATGGTACACAATCCATATAGCATGGTACACAATCCATCTAGCATGGTACACAATCCATATAGCATGGTACACAGTCCATCTAGCATGGTACACAGTCCATCTAGCATGGTACACAATCCATCTAGCATGGTACACAATCCATCTAGCATGGTACACAATCCATCTAGCATGGTACACAATCCATCTAGCATGGTACACAATCCATCTAGCATGGTACACAATCCATCTAGCATGGTACACAATCCATCTAGCATGGTACACACTCCATATAGCATGGTACACAATCCATCTAGCATGGTACACAATCCATATAGCATGGTACACAATCCATCTAGCATGGTACACAATCCATCTAGCATGGTACACAGTCCATCTAGCATGATACACAATCCATCTAGCATGGTACACAATCCATCTAGCATTGTACACAATCCATCTAGCATGGTACACAATCCATCTAGCATGGTGCACAATTCATCTAGCATGGTGCACACCACACATAGCATGGTACACAGTCCACATAGCATGGTGCACACCACACATAGCATGGTACACAGTCCACATATCATGGTACATACTCCACATAGCATGGTACATACTCCACATAGCATGGTACATACTCCACATAGCATGGTACATACTCCACATAGCATGGTACATACTCCACATAGCATGGTACATACTCCACATAGCATGGTACACACTCCACATAGCATGGTACACAATCCACATAGCATGGTACACAATCCACATAGCATGGTACACAATCCACATAGCATGGTACACAATCCATCTAGCATAGTACACAATCCATCTAGCATGGTACACAATCCATCTAGCATGGTACACAATCCACATCGCATGGTACACAATCCATATAGCATGGTACACACTCCACATAGCATGGAACACAATCCATCTAGCATGGTACACAATCCATCTAGCATGGTACACAATCCATCTAGCATGGTACACACTCCACATAGCATGGTACATACTCCATCTAGCATGGTACACACTCCATCTAGCATGGTACACACTCCACATAGCATGGTACACAATCCACATCGCATGGTACACAATCCACATCGCATGGTACACAATCCACATAGCATGGTACACAATCCACATAGCATGGTACACAATCCATCTCAAACTTCCCTCCAGCATTACATGTCTATAATATGTTTGAGTAATACCAGTGCAGTCTCATGTTGTGTCATCTCTGTTTGAGGATTACCTGTGAAGGTGGACGCCGTCTTCTCCGCTTAACTCCAACAGTATATATGTTTGAGAATTACAATGTACCCGTGAAGGTGGACGCCGTCTTCTCCGCTTAACTCCAACAGTATATATGTTTGAGAATTACAATGTACCCGTGAAGATGGACGCCACCTTCTCCGCTGAACTGTGAAGGAGGATGAATGACTGAGGATTACAAGTGAATGTTGATGAAGGATTAAGAAGTACCTGTGAATGTTGATGAAGGATTAAGAAGTACCTGTGGATGTTGATGAAGGATTAAGAAGTACCTGTGGATGTTGATGAAGGATTAAGAAGTACCTGTGTAGGTTGATGAAGGATTAAGAAGTACCTGTGTAGGTTGATGAAGGATTAAGAAGTACCTGTGAATGTTGATGAAGGATTGAGACGTACCTGTGAATGTTGATGAAGGATTGAGACGTACCTGTGAATGTTGATGAAGGATTGAGACGTACCTGTGAATGTTGATGAAGGATTAAGAAGTACATGTGGATGTTGATGAAGGATTAAGAAGTACATGTGGATGTTGATGAAGGATTAAGAAGTACCTGTGAATGTTGATGAAGGATTGAGATGTACCTGTGAATGTTGATGAAGGATTAAGAAGTACATGTGGATGTTGATGAAGGATTAAGAAGTACATGTGAATGTTGATGAAGGATTAAGAAGTACCTGTGAATGTTGATGAAGGATTGAGAAGTACCTGTGTAGGTTGATAGGATCGAGAAGTACCTGTGTAGGTTGATGAAGGATTAAGAAGTACCTGTGTAGGTTGATGAAGGATTAAGAAGTACCTGTGTAGGTTGATGAAGGATTAAGAAGTACCTGTGTAGGTTGATGAAGGATTAAGAAGTACCTGTGTAGGTTGATGAAGGATTAAGAAGTACCTGTGTAGGTTGATGAAGGATTAAGAAGAACATGTGTAGGTTGATGAAGGATTAAGAAGTACCTGTGTAGGTTGATGAAGGATTGAGAAGTACCTGTGTAGGTTGATGAAGGATTAAGAAGTACCTGTGTAGGTTGATGAAGGATTAAGAAGTACCTGTGTAGGTTGATGAAGGATTAAGAAGTACCTGTGTAGGTTGATGAAGGATTAAGAAGAACATGTGTAGGTTGATGAAGGATTAAGAAGTACCTGTGTAGGTTGATGAAGGATTGAGAAGTACCTGTGTAGGTTGATGAAGGATTAAGAAGTACATGTGGATGTTGATGAAGGATTAAGAAGTACCTGTGTAGGTTGATGAAGGATTAAGAAGTACCTGTGGATGTTGATGAAGGATTAAGAAGTACCTGTGTAGGTTGATGAAGGATTAAGAAGTACCTGTGTAGGTTGATGAAGGATTAAGAAGTACCTGTGTAGGTTGACACCATCTCGCCTCAGCCTCTCTGTACCTCCCTGTCCTCTCTCCAGTAATACTACAGCATCCTTCACTCGTAACCCATACTCCTGTAGCAACTGTTAAATACATGTAATTTCCAACTATTAAATACACGTAATTTCCAACTGTTAACTACATGTACTTTCCATTATCTTCATTATCCACGTCACACAAAATCAACAATTAGTATGGATGGGACTGAATAGTCAAATATCCCGGATACCTGATGGAATAGTCAAATATCCCGGATACCTGATGGAATAGTCAAATATCCCGGATACCTGATGGAATAATCAAATATCCCGGATACCTGATGGAATAGTCAAATATCCCGGATACCTGATGGAATAGTCAAATATCCCGGATACCTGATGGAATAATCAAATATCCCGGATACCTGATGGAATAGTCAAATATCCCGGATACCTGGTGGAATAGTCAAATATCCCGGATACCTGATGGAATAATCAAATATCCCGGATACCTTATGGAATATTCAAATATCCCGGATACCTGATGGAATATTCAAATATCACGGATACCTGATGGAATATTAAAATTTCTGGATACCTGATGGAATAGTCAAATATCCCGGATACCTGATGGAATAATCAAATATCCTGGATACCTGATGGAATAGTCAAATATCCCGGATACCTGATGGAATAGTCAAATATCTCGGATACCTGATGGAATAGTCAAATATCCCAGATACCTGATGGAATAGTCAAATATCCCGGATACCTGATGGAATAGTCAAATATCCAGATACCTGATGGAATATTCAAATATCCCGGATACCTGATGGAATATTCAAATTTCCGGATACCTGATGGAATAGTAAAATTTCCGGATACCTGATGGAATATTCAAGTCCTATGTTGCTAATTGTTTGAATATTGGTTATTTCTAGTTATTTCAAAACGTAAAATTCACTTAAACAGACAGGATTCGCACCACCTCGAGAGTTGGTTTAAGTGCGAACACTTGGCCACCTATTTCCAATTTCAGACACCCTCAGGCCCTTTGACACTTTGTACAAGGACAACTACACAAGCAAGTTGATTTATTTAATTAAAAAGATCAATATTATAATTGTCTGGGTTTTCCCCCCCCCCGGGTTTTACGCATTCGTGACCACCATTTTGGGCTATATCGCCAGCGGGCAGTTTACCTAACAATACCTTTCCAGTACTTGGTCACAAACCTCCATAAGAAACTGCCAACATTTTCATATAAAGAGATACGACCTGATCGGGTCTCAAATCTGCTAGGATAGGTTACAGAGACAGGGATCAAAATTATTGGAAGAAATGAGAAAGCACAAGATTGCGTCATATAATGGTACCACTGACGGCTTGAACCCAAAAATGTTCAAGCTAACAAATTGTGGAAGTCCTAATAGTGCAGTGGTAGCACGTTAGCTTCAGGTGCGAAAGGCCAAGTGTTTGAGCCCAGCATAGGCATGGCACTTATATTCCACGTTGCCTCTTCTCTCTCCTTCATGGCGATGGATTCCATCAGCAAGAGGTCTCAAGACTGATTAATATAAGTTGTAAGAACTTGTTTCGCAATCGAACTAAAATAAATGTGCACAAAGTAACACTATTTCAAACTGCAGTGGTCGGAAACAATAAACACAAGCAAGGAGATATAAAATGCGTTATTTCACTGTGTTCAACCATTAAGACTGGTTTGAGAAGAGAAGATTTGATTGGTTCTGACTGGTTCAATTTGAATACATGAACTCTGCTAAACCAATCAGAAATGAGACCGAGATATTACTCCAATAGAAAATAGCGTGTTTACCTCGACTGTCTCGTACACACTGGATCCGGTGGTTACGACATCTTCCACCACCAAGCACACTTCACCCATGGCGTATTTGCCTTCGATCATTTTCTTCGTACCATAATCCTTTGCTTCACGTCTACGGATCAACATGGGTACATCGTTATCAACTGACATTACCTACAATGGACATAATTGTGCTTGCGTCTTGCATGAGGTAGCAGACATAGATAGATTAATAACTGCCTACTTACGCAGCAGTTCAATCTGCCCTCTGTGGTCTACCCTGGCCCCCTCTGCGGTCTACCCTGCCCCCTGTGGTCTACCCTGGGCCCCTCTGCGGTCTACCCTGCCCCCTGAGGTCTACCCAGGCCCCCTGTGAGGTCTACCCTACCCCATGTGAAGTCTACCTTACTCCCTCTGCGGTCTACCCTGGTCCCCTGTGAGGTCTACCCTGCCACATGTGAAGTATACTTTACCCCCTGTGAGGTCTACCCTGCCCTCTGTGAGGTCTACCTTACCCCTTTGTGGTCTACCCTGCCCCCTCTGAGGTCTACCCTGCCCCCTGTGAGGTCTACCCTGCCCCCTCTGAGGTCTATCCTGCCCCCTGTGAGGTCTACCCTGCCCCCTCTGTGGTCTACCCTGCCCTCTGTGAGGTCTACCCTGCCCCCTCTGTGAGGTCTACCCTACCCTCTGTGAGGTCTACCCTGGCCCCCTGTGAGGTCTACCCTCCCCCTCTGTGGTCTACCTTACTCCCTCTGTGGTCTACAATGGCCCTTCTGTGGTCTACCCTGGCCCCTGTGAGGTCTACCTTACTCACTCTGTGGTCTACCCTGGCCTCTCTGTGGTCTACCCTGGCCCCCTGTGAGGTCTACCCTGCTCCTCTGTGGTCTATCCAACCCCCTCTACCCTGGCCCCTGTGAGATCAGAGGTCTACCCTGGCTTCTCTATGGTCTACTCCGCAGTCTGCCCCCTCTGTGGTCGACACCGCCCTGTGTGGTCAATCCAACAGACCAATAGACAGGCTTGAAGACAGTTTTCCTGTAAATCAGATTGGCTGAGAGACTCGGAGTCATGTGTATTAACCAGCAGCTTCTTCAAGTTTCCATATACCGTAACGCTACTGCCAAATACTCGAAATACTGATTCCCCCGATTTTTCACTTTATACCACAGAGGGCAATAGTTCATCGTGTCGTTCACAGCATCGATGGGCAATAGTATACAACTATTTTATTGCCATTCGGTGAACAGTTAAATCTATTGCTCTGAGATGCTGTGGACAACCCTATGAACTAATTGCCCAAGGCCGCATTTTCTTAGCACAATAAGATGTAATACCAACGGCAGTCCGAGGGCAATGGTTCATCGTGTCACCCACAGCATCGAGGGGCAATAGTTTTAACTGTTCCCCGATTTGCAATGAAATAGCTGTTTTATTACACAACAAAGTTCTAAAATGCTACAAGCCATAACTGTACATCTGTCTGCTTTCCATGAAACAGAAATCACGATTCGCCTTGTCATTGACTCAATTTATCATGTGAACGATCCGAGGCAAGTTACAGGACGATTCAATAGTAGGGTGAAGAACTATTGCCTGCGCGTAAAACTGTTTCATAGTCAAGCAGCAAAATGTAAAAAAAATGAGGAACACGGTCAAAACTAACGAATTACAATTTATATAGGAGACAGGGTAATAATACTACCTCATTCTCCCGTGGACAATATCTCACACGTGACACGATGTTGAACACAAGTTATTTTTAGTGATGTAGACGCCTTTAATATAGTATTTGTTATACTCACAGACGCAATAGGAAGTGCTGTGTAAGGAACTCCACAGATGGATTCAAACTTCTCCGCACGGCTGGACGCCTCCCATAATACTTGTGACACTTCACGCTGAAACAATACAAACTGTTCTCTTATCATGTTCATAGTGCCACGTTTCTCTTTCTCGTATCATGTTTATAGTGCCACGTTTCTCTTTCTCTTATCATGTTTATAGTGCCACGTTTCTCTTTCTCGTATCATGTTTATAGTGCCACGTTTCTCTTATCATGTTTATAGTGCCACGTTTCTCTTTCTCTTATCATGTTCATAGTGCCCTGTTTCTCTTTCTCTTATCATGTTCATAGTGCCATGTTTCTCTTTCTCGTATCATGTTTATAGTGCCACGTTTCTCTTTCTCTTATCATGTTTATAGTGCCACGTTTCTCTTTCTCGTATCATGTTTATAGTGCCACGTTTCTCTTATCATGTTTATAGTGCCACGTTTCTCTTTCTCTTATCATGTTTATAGTGCCATGTTTCTCTTTCTCGTATCATGTTTATAGTGCCATGTTTCTCTTTCTCGTATCATGTTTATAGTGCCACGTTTCTCTTTCTCGTATCATGTTTATAGTGCCATGTTTCTCTTATCATGTTTATAGTACCACGTTTCTCTTTCTCGTATCATGTTTATAGTACCACGTTTCTCTTATCATGTTTATAGTGCCACGTTTCTCTTTCTCTTATCATGTTTATAGTGCCACGTTTCTCTTTCTCTTATCATGTTTATGGTACCACGTTTCTCTTATCATGTTTATAGTGCCACATTTCTCTTTCTCTTATCATGTTTATAGTGCAATGTTTCTCTTTCTCTTATCATGTTTATAGTGCCACGTTTCTCTTTCTCTTATCATGTTTATAGTGCCACGTTTCTCTTATCATGTTTATAGTGCCACGTTTCTCTTTCTCTTATCATGTTTATAGTGCCACGTTTCTCTTATCATGTTTATAGTGCCACGTTTCTCGTATCATGTTTATAGTGCCACGTTTCTCGTATCTTGTTTATAGTACCACGTTTCTCTTTCTCTTATCATGTTCATAGTGCCAAGTTTCTCTTTCTCTTATCATGTTTATAGTGCCATGTTTCTCTTATCATGTTTATAGTGCCACGTTTCTCTTTCTCTTATCATGTTTATAGTTCCAAGTTATCAACAAAAATGAGTTATTTGTAATGACAAGCTTCATATAGATGACGAGTTTCATTTTTGTGGTTAAGATTGTAAATTGTATGTCGGGAATTCAGGTTTTTATTATTTGTTTATTTTATTGTTTTGAAAACAAACAGAAATCGAGACAAAGTAGTCTTATAGGCGAGTATGAATGGTACGGTCCCTGATAGAGAACAAACTCGATGGTTATCAAATTTGACCCTTGATTAGTTCAGAGGCCATTCCGGTGTCCTCTGGAGTCCCACAGGGATCCGTACTTGGACCCCTGCTTTTCCTAGCCTACATAAACGACCTCCCACAAAACATCAGTTCCAAAGTCCATATCTTTGCAGATGATACTGCAGTCTATCTATCACTAACATCTGCAAATGAATCGGTCACACTCCAAAACGATCTTAAGAGATTAGAAGAGTGAGAGTTGGAGTGGGACATGGAATTTAACCCCTCCACATGTCAAATTATCCACGTCACCAGAAGGAAACATCCTATTCCCAGTAAATATAAACTCCATGGAGTCCTACTTGAGTCGGTCACCTCAGCCAAATACCTTGGCGTGAATATCTCCAATAACCTGTCGTGGGACACTCACATAAAAAGGTCAACAAAGAAAGCAAACCAAACATTAGGATTTCTACGTAGAAACCTCCAGGTCAAATCTGAACCCCTTAAGTCCATGGCTTACCAGACACTAGTGAGACCCCAGCTTGAATATGGCTCCGAGATCTGGTCGCCTCGTACACAAACATTGATAGACCAAATTGAAGGTGTCCAGCGAAGAGCAGCCCGTTGGATAAAGGCTGACTTCTATCGTACCTTTAGTGTTACAGACATGCTACATTCCCTAAATCTACGCAGACTAGATCAACGGCGTATTGTATATATATTCCTTTAATGTCAAACCCCTCGCGGGGACTTGGACATGTTTTCCTGGGCAGGCTTAGCCTACCTAAGCGATTAACCAGTACTAAGCAATGTGTGTGAGGTGCCTTGCTCAATGACACTACATATGTGGCCTGACCGAGTATCGAACCCGGGACCGTTCGATTCCAAATCCGACGCTCTACCACTGGACCACGGACGCCACAGTATTGACAATAGGTTATCCCTTATGTATAAAATTCATAATGATTCCAATTGAAAATTACCTAGTTCCCCTCTCCCGTCCTGCTCGCCATTGCCATTCCTTAAGCTATAGGTTAATTACAGCAACCAAAGACTACTATCAACTTGATAGTATCAAGTTTTCCTTTTTTCCAAGAATAATCTATCATTGGAACCATCTCCCTCCCCTGACATTGTCCATCTCCCTACCATAGAGCAATTCAATACGGCAGTTTGCCATATTGATCATGCCAGTCCCTAGTTGTTCTGCGCAGCTGCTTTTAAACTTTTATACCACAACTTATTTTCATTACTTTCTTAAATTATACTTTTAATTACTCATACTTTTAACTTCTTTGCGGTTTTTGATGCGCAACATGTCTACGTCCCCGCAAGGGGTTCGATATTAACGGAAGATAGATAGAAATAGATTGGAAGTGCACAAGGTATGTTTATTTATAATTCCGGTAACTGGAGTGTGAAATATCGCGTGATCTCTCGTGACTTGCTATTCCCACAGTTAGGCGAAAATTCTTCACGCCAGGATATGGCCCTTTTTATGGGTAAATGGTGAGGTTTCTTTTCCTATGGAGTTCGCATTTATCAGAGTTGAATTCCATTGGTCTGTTGAAAACTAATGTCTTTTGTGCCAAACTATATTTGGGAAACATATAATGGCACTGTATGTCATAATGGTGGCCCATGGATATTTCAATAGCGGCGTCTGACCTAAAATCTCAATATTGATGATGTCGCAAAAACCAATGACAAATCAAATGTTTTACCAATAGCTTGGGGTAAGACACAATGACACGCAGATCAAAATATGCAGGTGATTGGATTCCACTTTTCAGCTTAAAATCTCCAAACTTGACACCTTCTACATCATACAGTTTTATAATTAAATCTTCTAAGTTTTGTTGAATTTCCATTTTCAGTTTCTTTCTTGGATAAAGCTAAAACCCGTACCGTCCCGTTGAATATCTCTCGGTAATCAGGTCTAGAGATCAGAAATATCCATAGGTCACTATTATAACACACAGTGCCATTACATTTCCCCCAAAAATAGTTTGGCACAAAATACAATAGTTTTCAACAGACTGGCCTTTGAGTCACAAGAAAATGTCAAATTCCAATGGGGTTGACCGATTGTGTTTGATTCTAATTTCACACTAAAGTCACTCACCCCCTAGGCTACTCTGAAGGTAATTTGGTGGTGAATGTTGTGTGTGTGTTTTACGTTTATTTATCGTCGGTACCGGTTGCCCATATGAGCGACGCCTCCTGAAGAGATTAGTCATTTCAGATTATTGGCGGATAGTGCAATGATACAGACCCATTCCAGAGTCTCCTCTGGTTCGTTTACGTGCACGGTGTAAAGTACCGACACGAGACCTCGGTTTAACGTCCCATCTGGAAGACTGTTAATTTTATTAGGGTCAGACGGGGGATCGAACCTGCGATCCCTGGATTACCAGTTCAGCGTGTTACCACTGGACTACAGATCCGTCTGTTGAATATGATCTGAATGTTGCGTGTAGAGACCTGCATTTATAATATGGTGTTTATTTGTCACAATATGCAAATATTCTAAAATATTCCAAAATGCAGCTCATATATTGTATTGCCAGTCAATATAAACTTCACGGAGTCCTACTTGAGTCAGTCACCTCAGCCACATACTTTGGCGTGGATATCTCAAATAACCTGTCGTGGGACACTCACATAAAAAGGTAACAAATAAAGCTAACCAAACATTAGGATTTCTACGTAGAAACATCCAGATCAAATCCGAACCCCTTAAGTGCATGGCTTATCAGGCACTAGTGAAACCACAACTTGAATATGGCTCCGAGATTTGGTCGCCCCATACCCACACATTGATAAGCGAAATTGAAGGCAAAGAGCAGGTCGTTGGATAAAGGCTAACTTCTATCGTACCTCTAGTATTACAGACATGCTACATTCCCTAAATCTACGCACACTAGTTCAACGGCGTATTGACAGTAGGTCATCCCTTATGTATAAAATTCATAATGATCTGGTTGCTATCCCCATTGACACTTACCTAGTTCCCATATTCCGCCCTGTACGCCACTGCCATTCCTTAAGCTATAGGTTAATTACAGCAACTACAGACTACTACAAGTTTTCCTTTTTTTCCAAGAACAATCTACCATCACATGTCTACATCCCCGCGAGGGAGATAAATAGATGGATGGTTGGGTGGGTGGGTGTTTTGTTGGGGTGGGGTTGGGTCGGTGGGGGTATGGTGGGTGGATGGATGGATGGATAGATAGATAGATACCGATATATACCGATATATATATATACCATTTGAACCATCTCCCTCCTGACATTGTCCTACTCCCTACAATAGAGCAATTCAATACGACAGTATTGATCATGCCAGCCCTAGTTGTTCTGCGCAGCTGCTTTAAAACTCTTAACACAACTTACTTTCCATTACTTTCTTACATGTATGCTTTTAACTACTCATATTTTAAACTTCTTTGCGGGTTTTGCCTGGCAACATGTCTACATCCCCACGAGGAGGAAGATAGATAGATATATTTTAATATTTATTGTATTTATTAATATACTCAGCCAATCACTATTAAGGTCTTCCCTACACCTTTTCAACCAATCCCAGAACACTACATCAATAACACCGTTATCGCTTCGTGTTGTATTCAAACGTTTGACTACACGGTAAGATTATTATATTTTCCATTTACATGTATATAGACAGGAACATATATAGCTCTAGATGTCAATAAAATATTGTTTAAACTAATCAAAAGCTACTGATTTATATCAAACCTATTGCGGGAATGTAGTTATGTTTTCCTGGACAGGCTTAGTCGATGTGTGTGAGGTACCTTGCTCAATGACACTACATGGGTATTCGATTAGCGCAGTGGTTAATGCGTTCGTTTCTCACCATTGCAAACCGGGTTCCACATATACGCTTTCACCCACGACAACGAGAGCGATTAATCTAAGTTGTTAAAACTTGCTTCGCAATCGTTGCAAAATAATGACAATACATACGTGCTGAGACCGAGTATCGAATCCGGAACCTTTCAATTCCAAATCAGATGCTCTACCACTAGACAACGGATGGCGTGATGTGATAGTTTAAACATTGTTTATATAAAACAATACAACATATTTAAATATACATTTTACACAACATTTAGATACATGACCGAAAAAGGATTAGAACCGAAAGCTATAGTTTATAGAGGTATTCTCCTATAGCAAGGTACTTATTGTAGTTACGATATGACAGTGTTGTATTATTTTCTAAACTAGTAATTTTAATTTGAAATAATGGTAAGTAAAATGTTTAATCATGAACTGTAAGTTAGAATATCAATAAGACAAAGAGATTATTAAGGTGAACGGTACATATAGTAATTAATTGAGAAGGTTGAAATTGGGATTGACTCAGAAGAAATGATACATGTACATTAATTCGGATAGTTTAATGGTAGAGGCTGTAACATTTAGTGAACAGATGCTCATGAAAATCGTCTGCTTTCCCGGATGTAGTTCTTCTTCCACCATTACTGGTCACCTTCATCTGACTGTAGTTATTGCCAGGGTTGCGAGCAAGAAGGAAATAAGAAAAACTATCTACAGTGAAGGATAACTACTTTTACAAGAGAGAGTTAGACATAGTGAGTGGCAAGTTGAGCTTTGAAAGCATCAACTGTGTCATTTGACACGATGTATTTCGGCAGCTTGTTCCATTCCTTGATGGTGCGTGGGAAGAAGAAATCAAGTCTTGAGGTAGTACTTGCTCTTGGAATCTGGAAGGGGTGTGGTTGTGTGTAGAGTCTAATAGGTTGTCATACGTTCTTTGTCTTGTCGATGGCGACGAAGTTGTTTACTACTTTGTAGAACATTGTGAGGCGGGAATCCCGCGTCTGTCCTGCAGTGATTTCCAGTTCAGATCCTTGATCATCTCTGTCACACTTGACCTGTTGTGGTACCATTTCTTCACAAATCTAGCCCCCTTCTTTGCACCATCTCTAGCTGGCTGATATCTCCCTTTGCCTGATGATCCCATAGGCTACTCGTGTACTCTAAGTTGGGTCGAACAATGAACATGTATATGCGGTCTCCGTTGATCTTAGTAGAGGTTATATTGAGGTTTCTTCGGAGAAAGCTGAGGTTATATGTTGCTTTGTTGCAGATTGTTAATATGTTTGCCCCAGTCAAGGTCTTTGTTGAGTGTAACTCCAAGGTATTGAGCTGACTGAACTTGTTCTAATGTGTGGTTTCTTAGTGTGTAACTTGTATCTGGATGAAATGCCACCTTCCCATTTGGCCACTTTGTCCTCTTTGTAGAGTGTCGCAGTTTGTTTCGGACGCAATTCCTATGTATACTGTGGTAGTGTCGTCTGCGAAAAGTATGACCGTAGCTTTGAGGCAATCCGGCATATCATTTATATAATATAAGAACAGGCTAGGACCGAGGACATAGCTTTGTGGGACACCTGATCAACATTGACTTGGTCTGATGTATGACCGTCAATGACGATGTGGGCGGTTAGATAGAAATGCCTGGATCTACTTGTTTGTCTTACTCTATATACCATATTGCTGAGGTTGGTGGAGCAGGAGACTATGGGAGACCTTGTCGAATGCCTTCGAGAAGTCCATAACAAGGATGTCCGTCTGTTTGCCGATGTCAAGGTAGGCTGCGATATCTTCTGTGAATTCGATCGATTGAGTTTTGCATGATCAGCCCTTCCTGAAGCCGTGTTGTAATGGGTATAGTATGTTGTTTGCTTCACCGTGTAACATGAGGTGACTGTTCTAAAAGCTTACAGCAGATATAGGTTTGTAGTTTATGGTGTTTATGTTGCCTGTAAATTGGTGTTACAACTTCTGTTTTCCATTGGTTGGGAATATCTCCGGATTCGAAACTTGGAAGATGATGGTCTGGATAGGTACAATTTGACTGTATAGTTCTTTCAATACCATGGGGCTCATGTTGTCAGGTCCAGTTGCTTTGCGGGGTTTAGTGACGTTAGTAGTTTCTCTACCTCTTGGCATGGGCTGTGGATATCGGAATATACTGGTTGAGAGGTGATGCTCATGTACTTGTTGTAAAATTCATCTCTACTAGTAGGTGTTTTCTCTGAGAAAGCGAACTGAAACTGTTTGTTTAAGAAGTTAGCTTTCTGTTTTGGATCTCTGAACCATAGTCCATGTACATACTTATTGTACGATCTTTATGTTTCGAAGTGATAAAGAATTTAAAAGTTCTATTATTTCATGATATGTTGACATATCAAACAAAGTCTGATAATTAATAGACCACAATTTCCCGATTTCCACCACTCTTGTACATGTAGTTAGTTTTCATCTCTTTTTTAGTCTCATCTATGTACATTACACCAAACATAAAAACATGTCAAATTAACACCGTACATAGCCATTCAATAAGTAGAATTACAAGAGACTTTTATCACAGATACCGACATCATTACATGCATTCAAAGCAGTATATACATGGTAAAACTGGGGAGATACCGACATCATTACATGCATTCAAAGCAGTATATACATGGTAAAACTGGGGAGATACCGACATCATTACATGCATTCAAAGCAGTATATACATGGTAAAACTGGGGAGATACCGACATCATTACATGCATTCAAAGCAGTATATACATGGTAAAACTGGGGAGATACCGACATCATTACATGCATTCAAAGCAGTATATACATGGTAAAACTGGGGAGATACCGACATCATTACATGCATTCAAAGCAGTATATACATGGTAAAACTGGGGAGATACCGACATCATTAATCATTAAGCAGTATTACATGGTAAACTGGGGAGATACCGACATCATTACATGCATCAAAGCAGTATATACATGGTAAAACTGGGGAGATACCGACATCATTACATGCATTCAAAGCAGTATATACATGGTAAAACTGGGGAGATACCGACATCATTACATGCAATCAAAGCAGTATATACATGGTAAAACTGGGGAGATACCGACATCATTACATGCAATCAAAGCAGTATATACATGGTAAACTGGGGATACCGACATCATTACATGCATCAAAGCAGTATATACATGGTAATACTGGGGATATACCGACATCATTACATGCAATCAAAGCAGTATATACATGGTAATACTGGGGAGATACCGACATCATTACATGCAATCAAAGCATTATATACATGGTAAAACTGGGGAGATACCGACATCATTACATGCAATCAAAGCATTATATACATGGTAAAACTGGGGAGCAGTCGCTAATTGAAAGCTAAAAATGAATTACAATACATAGTGCTAAGAAACTTAAGGAAATATGGGCACTAATGCGCAATTAAGAAATGGTCTTAGAACATCAATTATCATTCTCACTCAGATTGAGGGTGACCTGATTAGCAGCTGATTCTCAAAATAAATAAAACATGGACATGATATAAGACACATTTTAACGTACGCTATTTACACATAAAAAGAGTACGCCTTCGTAACATATTAAAACAGGTTTCGGCACAAATACGAATTAGTTGCATGCATAATAAATAGGATAATTGTTCTTTGTTGCTTTAATTCAAATTCCTCTTCTTTTTTTTTAGATATATCTTCTTTAATTGAAAATAGTTCTCTATTAACAATATATCTGACTTGGATAAATCTACAATAAACGACGACTGGTTCCCGGTACTGACGACTCCGCACGCAATTACTGTTATTATTTATCGGAATTGTAAATATTCTCTAATTGACGCGGAGGAGCACCAGCCGACAATTCCCAAGGCTTACCGACATAACAAAAGCTGAGGGATGTACCAATTAGTGTTTTACGCTTCTTCACTAAAAACTATACCACTTATCTAAATCATTATAAACGAAGTTGAGTAGGTAGTGTCTATGGAAGTACGTGGTACACAAGGTAGGCCTACTGTAAACCGTTCCCATTCCCAGAATGATATATTTATTGCTACATCATACTAAATTAGATACCCTCATTAAATATAAGCACAGAATCCTTCCACAAATAAGAATTATCGAGCTTTCCAGTGGAATAATGAGTTTTATATTTCATATTTTTTTATGATTAATGAGTGAAACATACACAGTGATATACATTGTCGAAGCTGTAGCTAGGCGATAGTTGGAAACAAGTACATTGCACCTATACTCTTTTCTCTTATTATGTTGTTGGGGTATAAAGTCGCATGGTTATATGGCGACTCTCCGGCTATTCTTGGTGGAGAAAGACCCCCGGGTCCCTCCGAGCAGTATTTCGGACACTGACGGGAACCCGTGTGGAAGCACCGATCTACACAAGCCAGTTGGATACCTTTAATGCATGAATAATTCGACAGCGATCGTGGGATTCGAAGGTACAACAGTTATGGGTAGGCAGGTAGAATTCAGCGACGATAACCTCTCAGCCACGGAGGCACCTGTAGAAAACATCAGTAAAGGCGAAACCTGTCCGATCCTGTAGTTTTATTTATTGTCTATTCATATTATTTCGTGCAAGGCAAAGGCGCTTATCGCAAATGAAGTAAGTTGTTGTCTTGTAATATATGCATGTATGTTCCATTAATGTCAACCCCTTAATTGCGTGGACCTATATATGTTTTCCTGGGCAGGCTTAGCCGACCTAAGCGGTTAACCAGTACTAAGCAATGTGTGTGAGATGTCCTTGCTCAATGACACTATATACGTGGCCTGACTGAGTATCGAACCCGGGACCGTTCGATTCCAAATCCGACACTGGTGTGTATGTTGTTGCGTAGAGAGTTACGTGATGGTAGCTTCCTCCTTTATGGCGACCATACTGTGGAGGTTCCTTCGTCCATCCACGGCTCTTCTTAGAGCCACACTTACCACTACCTCTTGTTTTCATATTTATTATTTTTTGATTTATTTTATTTAAGTTTATTTAACGTCGCTACCGGTTGCCCATGTTAGCGACGGCACTTGACCTAACAACACATATCATGGGCAGGCTCCAACGGTTAACCAGTACTTAACCAACCTCCGTAAGAAACTGCCAACTTTTTCATGCAAAGGGACACTGTCTGGGCGGGGCTCGAACCCTTGTCCATCAGTGAATGATAGGTTACAGTGGTATACAAGTCCGTATCCACTCGACCACGGAGGCGCACAATTAGCACTTGTTCATCATGTAACCGCAGAAAATGAATCCAGCAGATAACATTATGTCGTCTTGGTCGCTCCAGGGTCACCCATGTCAGCAGCCATTATGTAAAACAGCAATGCTGGAGAGTGTATCCCTTGTCGCAAGTTCGGAAGGTCCCAGATTCATGTACTGCTGTAGTGAGATGTGTCCTGGTCGCGATGTGCATGCCGTAAAGCCCGTAAAGCGGTCAGTCGGGATACGGAACGTAATCGCTGACGTGGATTTTATATTGTCGCTTATTATTGGAACAATTGAATAAAAATTGATTATTCAGAGAGGAGAACAGATGACGAATTAACTGATACACCACAATCAACTATGCATCGAGGTAATGAGAACAGATGACGAATTAACTGATACACCACACTCAACTATGCATCGAGATAATGAGGAGAACAGATGACGAATTAACTGATACACCACAATCAACTATGCATCGAGATAATGAGGAGAACAGATGACGAATTAACTGATACACCACAATCAACTATGCATCGAGATAATGAGGAGAACAGATGACGAATTAACTGATACACCACATCAACTATGCATCGAGATAATGAGGAGAGTGGTTTGTTTTGTGGTTGGGGGTGGTTTGTTTTGTGGATAATGAGGAGAACAGATGACGAATTAACTGATACACCACAATCAACTATGCATCGAGATAATGAGGAGAACAGATGACGAATTAACTGATACACCACAATCAACTATGCATCGAGATAATGAGGAGAACAGATGACGAATTAACTGATACACCACAATCAACTATGCATCGAGGTAATGAGAGGCATTGGTCAGTTACTGCCCGATTAGCGCAGTGGTTAGCGCGCTCGCTTCTCACCAATGCAAACCGGGTTCGATCCTCGGACCGGGAAGTATGTGAGATGGTACGGTGGTCGCCATATCAGACAGGTGGGATATCTCCGGGTACACCGGTTTCCTCCCTCATGCTTTACGCTTTCATCAGCACCAACGAGAGTGATTAATATAAGTTGTTAAAACTTATATGTGTTTTCCTCTGTTTTTATCGTTGTTTCCTTTGCACAACAAGCTAGCTATATTATCCTACTATCGGTTCTTATGATTATTACTCTATCGTGACATATCTCCTACAGTTTATTTAATAGGTATTTAATTGTAAAATAGTGTTATCACTTTATTAACACGATTTTGATAAAATCACATTTATCATACCGCAACATCTTGTTAGAGCACAACAGTAAACACAAAGGATTCTATTTTATCGCATGATAAAACGTCATAACATTGTAATGAAATAGAGATGCAGATATATTCTTTCTTTGATAGGAAAACAAAGAATACAGTTTTATGAAACACGAATCAAAAATGAAAGATAATCCCAAAATTATTTGGAACATTTTAGGTGACAAATTAAAAACTAAGGTTAATGTTAGCAAGAAACTTGAAAAATAAAGCTCACCAAACTGTAACATTTGATGAAAGAATTTTGATAAATAAGTTGATTATCTTAAATAGGAAATTATGGCGGCCATCTTGGAGTAAAGTTTAAACTTGATTTAGTTTACACGATTGCGAAGCAAGTTCTAACAACTTATATTAATCAATCTCGAGAGCCCGGATGAAAGAGTATATGTGGTCATTCGTGTGGGAGGAAAACGGAGTACCCGAAGAAAACCCACATGTCCGATCTGGCGACCACCGTACCATCTCACATACTTCCCGGTCCGAGGATCGAATCCGGGTTGCATTGGTGAGAAGCGAGCGCGCTAACCACTGCGCTAATCGGGCAGCCATCTTGGAGTAAGAAATTCACATGACCTTTAAAAAAGGACACTAACATATTCCTTTTATCATATATAATTTAACATTTCTATTTAAAGCTGTGTGTAGCTACTGTGTGTAGCTATATATAAATTATTTAACACGCTTAATTATGCTTTTTCAAAATATCAGCCAATTTGATAAATATTTTAAGCTTTCAAATTCCCATAATTGCAAACAGGAAATAAGTCTGCCGAAGATATTGCTTTGATCTTTTTATAGACGCAACAATAACTAATGAAGAAGATAAAGCTACCGGATTCAATACTAGATTCTTTGAAACATGTTTCTCCCACGTTAATGACCGCGTTCCCCCCCCCCCCACCACCAACGAGAGAGTGATTAATAAAAGTTGTTAAATATTATTTCGCACTAAATAAAGTTTATATTATAAAGTGACACTACATCGTTGAATATGAAAATTTCTACAGAATGAAATTTCCTATTATATGGTATATGGTATTTCTAAATATTTGCCTAAAACTGAGTAATTAAGCTAATAAACAAGCGTCGTATACGACGTTTGTTGACATAACAAAAACTAATGTAAATAGGGTCAACATCCATGTTTAATACAACGTGTGTATTTCGAATAACACGATTTATGATACAGATTTACCGTTATATCTCACATTTGTGCATATTTATATTTTAGACTAATCTGATTTAAAAATATCTCTAAACGACAAGTATCACGCGTTTCAAGCGTTTAGCATATATTCCAATAACAAACAAACGTCAATTCAGGTGCGTGGCTGACCGTTATATGAAATCCTACTTTCACTTTTGTGTGTGTATATGTTACAGTCAATGTGTAAAATCAGTCAATTTGTAACGTGCTTGAAATTTTCGGTCAATTTGTAACGTGCTTGAAATTGATTTGCAAATTGACCGAAAATTTCAGGCACTTTACAAATTGACTGAAAAATCAGTCAATTTATTTGACAGATTGACTGAAATGTAAAATGAATGAAATAATATTGTAATAAAATAACAAAGATTAAAATAACATTTCATTTATTTCATATATCTTACTGTTATAAAATATTCATATATTTCACATATTATTGCATAGTTTCATGTTTCATATCATCAAAAGGTTCTGGTTCTTAAAGAAACAAGTAGGTAGTCATATGTGATGTAAAATATTAGCTTGCGTATCTCCATTTCTGGAGGTCTATTGTACCGTAATCGTATAAGTTCCAAAAGAAGTCCAAGTTATAAGTGTTTATTTAAATACATTTCTACGGTGGCACAACTGGCACCATATGGCCTTTCAATAATCCCAGTTCGTCTCCCCCTAATCTAAATGTATCTCATCTTTTACAGAGAAGCAAGCTTGGACATGTATTCCATACAATGTCAAGCTACAGATGTTCCAGTAAACATGTTTGGCATAATTGCCACTCAATATATCAATTCGGATATATTGTTTTGGTGCTTGTACGGAAAATAACATGTTACTATTTTGAAATTGTACTGTTTAAACTTAAAACTTAAAACATCAGAGTGCATTTCTGATGTAATAGCACACATGTGTGGAAAAACCTTTAATATGCTGATCAGGCATACATGTATGGGATGTCCACGCCAAGTATACTTGTTTATCTGCCAAATGTACTTGCTTCTCCGCCAACATAAACAGTTAGTACAGTTCCATGTATAATTGCCTTGTATAACGATCGTATACAGCATTATTATAAATGGACCAATACTCATGAATATGTATCATGTTATACAACTAATTATGGAGGTAATTAATTAACATAATCAACGTATATCCTCATTATGTTACACTATATTAAACTATAACCACTAACTTGAAATTTGTTTCGGTTTTTATTTGGGCAAGTCAAACTTCCGTGACACATGCTGTTACATTTCAGTCCAGCCTTAAAACATTTACATTTGTTTGACTTGCACTGTTTGCCACTCTGTCCACAGTTACACCTGACATATCCTTGTCCACCACACTTGTCTGTCCACAGTTACACCTGGTATACCCGTGTCCACCACACTTGTCTGTCCACAGTTACACCTGGCATACCCTTGTCCACCACACTTGTCTGTCCACAGTTACACCTGGCATACCCTTGTCCACCACACGTGTCTGTCCACAGTTACACCTGGCATACCCTTGTCCACCACACTTGTCTGTCCACAGTTACACCTGGCATATCCTTGTCCACCACACTTGTCTGTCCACAGTTACACCTGGCATACCCTTGTCCACCACACTTGTCTGTCCACAGTTACACCTGACATATCCTTGTCCACCACACTTGTCTGTCCACAGTTACACCTGACATATCCTTGTCCACCACACTTGTCTGTCCACAGTTACACCTGGCATATCCTTGTCCACCACACTTGTCTGTCCACAGTTACACCTGGTGGTATACCCTTGTCCACCACACTTGTCTGTCCACAGTTACACCTGGCATATCCTTGTCCACCACACTTGTCTGTCCACAGTTACAACTGGCATACCCTTGTCCACCACACTTGTCTGTCCACAGTTACACCTGACATATCCTTGTCCACCACACTTGTCTGTCCACAGTTACAACTGGCATACCCTTGTCCACCACACTTGTCTGTCCACAGTTACACCTGGCATATCCTTGTCCACCACACTTGTCTGTCCACAGTTACACCTGGCATATCCTTGTCCACCACACTTGTCTGTCCACAGTTACACCTGGTATACCCGTGTCCACCACACTTGTCTGTCCACAGTTACACCTGGCATACCCTTGTCCACCATACTTCTCTGTCCACAGTTACACCTGGCATACCCTTGTCCACCACACTTGTCTGTCCACAGTTACACCTGGTATACCCTTGTCCACCACACTTGTCTGTCCACAGTTACACCTGGCATACCCATGTCCACCACACTTGTCTGTCTACAGTTACACATGGCATACCCTTGTCCACCACACTTGTCTGTCGACAGTTACACCTGGTATACCCTTGTCCACCACACTTGTCTGTCCACAGTTACACCTGGTATACCCTTGTCCACCACACTTGTCTGTCCACAGTTACACCTGGCATACCCTTGTCCACCACACTTGTCTGTCCACAGTTACACCTGACATATCCTTGTCCACCACACTTGTCTGTCCACAGTTACACCTGGCATACCCTTGTCCACCACACTTGTCTGTCCACAGTTACACCTGGCATATCCTTGTTCACCACACTTGTCTGTCCACAGTTACACCTGACATATCCTTGTCCACCACACTTGTCTGTCCACAGTTACACCTGGCATATCCTTGTCCACCACACTTGTCTGTCCACAGTTACACCTGGTATACCCGTGTCCACCACACTTGTCTGTCCACAGTTAAACCTGGCATACTCTTGTCCACCACACTTGGACTCATTTTGTACAGCATGTCGCAAGCCTATTTCTTTGTCTCTGGAAACATCATTCATGCTATACAACTGCTGAGTGCATAAATCAAACTGGCTCCTGCTGTAGCGTCCTTTCAGGATACCAGCGCGGACTGCTATCCTATACAAGTCATTTTCATCCCTGTCCACAATCACGCCCATGATGTTACGAGGATCACCTTTGCCAAAGGAATCGGAATGGTTACATTATCACCAGGATTACCAGCAACATGTTCCAGTTTACTACGTTTTACCATACGCTCTGCCTGTGATAACTGTCCATCAGCAGCTCTCTTGCGATTGAGTTGAATATTTTGTTGCTGCATTTCAATCTGTGCCAAGTCTTCACATAGGGCGGATGATGTAGTAGCTTTAGGGTTTTGTGATATATTTCTTTGGCTAGGGATGTTTGGAGGAGCTGTAGGGGTATCGTTGCTTGAAACATCTTCACATGCTTCAGGGTTTTGTGATATATTTCCTTGGCTAGGTATGATTGGAGGAGCTGTAAGGGTGTCGTTGCTTGAAACATCTTCACATGGGTCATCAATGACAGAATCTGATGTTGATGATTCATATGCAGCTCTCAGATCATCTTCTGACACCAACCGTTCATGGATCTCGCTAGGTAGGGATGTTGAACGCAATCCGATACGTGCATCACTACCAAATAAAGCATTGAACGGTGACTGCTTTATTCCCGAGTGATAACTACTGTTCTTCTGGAACTGCACAAATCGAAGTCCAGTCGGCCAGTCTGTTGAATCAGTGTCTCCCAACCAAGCAACTAGCATATCCTTGATATCACAATTCAACCTCTCCACTGATCCCTGACTTTGTGGATGTCGAGGTTTACCATGAACCATCAGCAGATCAGGCCACATTTCCGTTATTTCACTGATGACTGATGCGGTGAATTCACTGCCGTTGCCACTCTGAAGAATCTGAGGCGCGCCAAACAACAGGAATATGTCAACCAGTTGAGATGCAACTTCAGCAGCACGTTTGGATGTCAAAGACCGCAATACATAGTACTTGGTTAAGTGGTCTTGGTATACTATAATCCAGAGATATGAATGTTTAGTCATGGACTGCATCTCTATGAGATCCACCTGTCCTCGGGAACCAAAATCCTTCGACAAAATTGGCTACACAACTACACCCTTTGTGGTAGCACGCTTGCGTTTCTTTTGGCATTCAATGCATACAGATTTGTAGAGCTCAAGCGAGTGACGTGTGATGTTTGCATACTTAGTCAAAGCTTTGGTCATCTTGTCCCGGCCACCATGTCCAGTTGAAACATGAGCACATTTGATGATGTCAAACATATCATCAATGTGAGTGAAGTAGACAATGTCTTGGGAATCACTCTTTCGCTTACGAATTAATTTCTCAATGTCGCCGCACTGGAGAATTTCATATCTGCCACTGATATAGTACTGCCGGTTAGACTTCTTTGCAGATGCAACTTTTACTTCTCCCAACAATGAGAAATACTCTTCCTTTGTCATGAGAAGAGATGTTTTATCAGTATTTTTCATCTTTAACAACTCCTGACAGAATGTGGATTCCATAGTGTCTGCCATCATTGATATTCAATAAGAAATGGGTACTGAGTATGTGTGTGTTTTACGTTTATGTATCGTCGCTACCGGTTGTCCATATGAGCGACACCTCCTGAAGAGATTACGTCAATTTAGATTTGTGGAGGATAGTGCAATGATACAGACTACAGACAGATACCCATTCCAGAGTCTCCTCTGGTTCTTTTACGTGCACGGTGTAAAGAAACCGACACGAGACCTCCCATCTAAAAGACTATTCATTTTATTAGGGTCAGACGGGGGATCGAACCTGCGATCCCTGGATTACCAGTCCAGCATGTTGCCACTGGGCTACATATCCGTCTGTAGTACTAAACACGTATATGTACAAGCATGTCTATCTATCCTACTCTTGCACACAACTCTCTTATAGTTTCGTTTCGATAAGGGAGTATCACTTGCAGTAAGGTAAGACATAATGAAACTAATGAATGTATATTGTCTTTTATTGTAATTTACTGTATACCTTATATATGCAATATAAGTGTGTAATACAATACTACAATGATATGCATACATGTATGTTAAACATCCGGGCGATATTTTTACTAAATAGTACAACTGCCCGTATTTAAAGTTAACTGTGAATTAACATCAATCACTTACAATAATATAAAATGTAGATAATCTGTTGCGATTATAAATAATATGTTATGTATATTAAAATAGATGTTTAGTTCTGTTACTTAATGTATTTGTATTTAAAACACTGTCGTGACGTCATACTATTAATATTGGACTGCTGTCAAAAGGTCAGAGAATTATATTAAATCATACGCGTAAATGTACGAAATTTTAAATTTGTAGGATCTTGTTATACAAGTGTGTGCTTTAAGTAAGATATAAGCCTCAAACGGATCCAATATGTAAACTATTGGTACCGTCTTCGGCGCTACAAGCCTCACACAGTCCAATATTTTACATATTGGATCGTTACATATTGGATCGTTTTCGGCTTATATCCTATACATAATTGTAACATATTTCGCTGATGTAATAAAGAATATTCTATACTTTCCAATGAAATTATCAGTCAAATAAAATGTAAAATGTAATATTGCATCGGTTTAAAGCAGTGGAGTAAGTAAGGCATATACTTCTCACTACTTTATACGATTATGGTTACCAGCAACGGTAGATTAACATTCTCAACGTGAAATTGTTTAACACGACATTCAAGCGCCATGTAAGCGCATGGTAGCATTTTATTTTAAAAAAAGAAAATATGTTTGCTTAAGTGAATTATTATTATTATTATTGCTATTATTATTATTATTATAATAATAATTATTATTATTATTATTATTATTATTATTACAGCTCTAAAGCAATTATTATCACTCGTTGCTAGCGACATTCGTGATAATATTGCATTCAATGTATGTTTCATGAAATATAATTCGATCATACGCTGAAATAAAAAAATATCCACTATTTATTACAATTTTATAGTCATAAATATGATATATAAAAATTAATAACGATATCGATACAACATGATTCTATTTCCGAATCGGATATAGCTTCATTACAATATTCCAAAGAGGTGGACTTTGAAAGTTTTGATAGCGTGTTCGCTTCAGGTGCGAAATATCCAGAGTGCATGACACACATGTAGCCGTTACGATTGTGCCCTTAGTCGTGTGTGTGTTTTACGTTTATTTATCGTCGCTACCGGTTGCCCATATGAACGACGCCTCCTGAAGAGATTAGTCATTGGATTTTTGGAGGAGAGTGCAATGATACAGACAGAGACCCATTCCAGAGTCTCCTCTGGTTCTTTTACGTGCACGGTGTAAAGCATCGACATGAGACCTCGGTTTAACGTCCCATTTGAAAGACTGTTAATTTTATTATGGTCAGGCGGGGGATCGAACCTGTGATCCCTGGATTATTAGTTCAGCGTGTTACCACTGGACTACAGATCCGCCTGTGTGCCATTATGCGTGTAATGGTGTGATTGTTTGTCAGTTCTACACTAGGCGTAGATCGTTACCCAAGTAATTTCGCTACTCAAATTGGAATTGTTTCCGGCATGGGATCTATGAACGGGTTTCCATGTAGATTTAAATGTTAAATTCGAATTGAATTCAGATTCGTTATCGTTATGAGTATCAGCAGTATATCGTAAATCTGAGTACGAATATGTTATCGTTTGGTAAATATTTTAATATACATGTACAATCAAAGATATGTTGTTAGTAAAATATATGAAACATCCCTGAGGTTACAGAGTTTCTTTAATGATTTTTTACCTCTGGTATTTACCCATGGTTTATGTGTGGCGTCCGTGGTCCAGTGGTAGAGCGTCGGATTTGGAATCGAACGGTCCCGGGTTCGATACTCTGTCAGGCCACGTATGTAGTGTCATTGAGCAAGGCATTGCTTAGTACTGGTTAACCACTTAGGTCGGCTAAGCCTGCCCAGGAAACATGTCTAGGTCCTCGCAAGGGGTTTGACAGTAATGGAACATACATACATACCCTGGTCCCGTGTATCTCTGTCTGCGCCGAGGCCAAGTTTCATGTATTCGACTATATGTAGGTAGTGCAGTCAAAGAGAATTGAAAACATTTGTTTTGTACTTGTAATTAACCATGTCCTTACAGTGAATAAACGATCGCAAGTCTTGCGCATTGCATATAGAGTTTGTGTTTTGTAGACATACAGACATACATGGACTTTTATTTCCTCTCAGGTACATATGTACAAAACAGGGGACTCTAATGCAGATTTGAGGGCTCTATGGAAGATTTGAGGGCCCTAATGTACATTAGTTCAGAACTAATTAGGTCACCCTCTATAAATAAAGTAACATGAGGGTATAAACAAAGCAGACACACATATTTAGCCAATGGTGCTTCCGATAATGATGTGAAAGGAACAACAGTTGTATAACTAACTGTATCATACATAATGTATATTAACTTGATGGAAGGAACAACAGTTGTATAACTAACCATATCATACATAATGTATAGTAACTTGATGGAAGGAACAACAGTTGTATAACTAACCATATCATACATAATGTATAGTAACTTGACGAAAGGAACAGCAGTTGTATAACTAATCATATCATACATAATGTATAGTAACTTGTTGAAAGGAACAACAGTTGTATAACTAATTATATCATACATAATGTATAGTAACTTGTTGAAAGGAACAACAGTTGTATAACTAATTATATCATACATAATGTATAGTAACTTGTTGGAAGGAACAACAGTTGTATGACTAATTATATCATACATAATGTATAGTAACTTGTTGAAAGGAACAACAGTTGTATGACTAATTATATCATACATAATGTATAGTAACTTGTTGAAAGGAACAACAGTTGTATGACTAATTATATCATACATAATGTATAGTAACTTGATGGAGGAAACAACAGTTGTATAACTAATTATATCATACATAATGTATAGTAACTTGATGGAAGGAACAACAGTTGTATAACTAATTATATCATACATAATGTATAGTAACTTGATGAAAGGAACAACAGTTGTATGACTAATTATATCATACATAATGTATAGTAACTTGATGAAAGGAACAACAGTTGTATAACTAATTATATCATACATAATGTATAGTAACTTGATGGAGGGAACAACAGTTGTATAACTAATTATATCATACATAATAATGTATAGTAACTTGATGGAAGGAACAACAGTTGTATAACTAATTATATCATACATAATGTATAGTAACTTGATGGAAGGAACAACAGTTGTATAACTAATTATATCATACATAATAATGTATAGTAACTTGATGGAAGGAACAACAGTTGTATAACTAACCATATCATACATAATAATGTATAGTAACTTGATGGAGGGAACAACAGTTGTATAACTAATTATATCATACATAATGTATAGTAACTTGATGGAAGGAACAACAGTTGTATAACTAATTATATCATACATAATAATGTATAGTAACTTGATGGAAGGAACAACAGTTGTATAACTAATTATATCATACATAATGTATAGTAACTTGATGGAAGGAACAACAGTTGTATAACTAATTATATCATACATAATGTATAGTAACTTGATGGAAGGAACAACAGTTGTATAACTAATTATATCATACATAATGTATAGTAACTTGATGGAAGGAACAACAGTTGTATAACTAATTATATCATACATAATGTATAGTAACTTGATGGAAGGAACAACAGTTGTATAACTAACTATATATACATAATGTATAGTAACTTGATGGAAGGAACAACAGTTGTATAACTAATTATATCATACATAATGTATAGTAACTTGATGGAAGGAACAACAGTTGTATAACTAATTATATCATACATAATGTATAGTAACTTGATGGAAGGAACAACAGTTGTATAACTAATTATATCATACATAATGTATAGTAACTTGATGGAAGGAACAACAGTTGTATAACTAATTATATCATACATAATGTATAGTAACTTGATGGAAGGAACAACAGTTGTATAACTAATTATATCATACATAATAATGTATAGTTACTTGATGGAAGGAACAACAGTTGTATAACTAACCATATCATACATAATAATGTATAGTAACTTGATGGAGGGAACAACAGTTGTATAACTAATTATATCATACATAATGTATAGTAACTTGATGGAAGGAACAACAGTTGTATAACTAATTATATCATACATAATGTATAGTAACTTGATGGAAGGAACAACAGTTGTATAACTAACCATATCATACATAATGTATAGTAACTTGATGGAAGGAACAACAGTTGTATAACTAATTATATCATACATAATGTATAGTAACTTGATGGAAGGAACAGCAGTTGTATAACTAACTATATCATACATAATGTATAGTAACTTGATGGAAGGAACAACAGTTGTATAACTAATTATATCATACATAATGTATAGTAACTTGATGGAAGGAACAACAGTTGTATAACTAATTATATCATACATAATGTATAGTAACTTGATGGAAGGAACAACAGTTGTATAACTAATTATATCATACATAATGTATAGTAACTTGATGGAAGGAACAACAGTTGTATAACTAATTATATCATACATAATGTATAGTAACTTGATGGAAGGAACAACAGTTGTATAACTAATTATATCATACATAATGTATAGTAACTTGATGGAAGGAACAACAGTTGTATAACTAATTATATCATACATAATGTATAGTAACTTGATGGAAGGAACAACAGTTGTATAACTAATTATATCATACATAATGTATAGTAACTTGATGGAAGGAACAACAGTTGTATAACTAATTATATCATACATAATGTATAGTAACTTGATGGAAGGAACAACAGTTGTATAACTAATTATATCATACATAATGTATAGTAACTTGATGGAAGGAACAACAGTTGTATAACTAATTATATCATACATAATGTATAGTAACTTGATGGAAGGAACAACAGTTGTATAACTAATTATATCATACATAATGTATAGTAACTTGATGGAGGGAACAACAGTTGTATAACTAATTATATCATACATAATGTATAGTAACTTGATGGAAGGAACAACAGTTGTATAACTAATTATATCATACATAATGTATAGTAACTTGATGAAAGGAACAACAGTTGTATAACTAATATATCATACATAATGTATAGTAACTTGATGGAAGGAACAACAGTTGTATAACTAATTATATCATACATAATGTATAGTAACTTGATGGAAGGAACAACAGTTGTATAACTAATTATATCATACATAATGTATAGTAACTTGATGGAAGGAACAACAGTTGTATAACTAATTATATCATACATAATGTATAGTAACTTGATGGAAGGAACAACAGTTGTATAACTAATTATATCATACATAATGTATAGTAACTTGATGGAAGGAACAACAGTTGTATAACTAATTATATCATACATAATGTATAGTAACTTGATGGAAGGAACAACAGTTGTATAACTAATTATATCATACATAATAATGTATAGTAACTTGATGGAAGGAACAACAGTTGTATAACTAATTATATCATACATAATGTATAGTAACTTGATGGAAGGAACAACAGTTGTATAACTAATTATATCATACATAATGTATAGTAACTTGATGGAAGGAACAACAGTTGTATAACTAATTATATCATACATAATGTATAGTAACTTGATGGAAGGAACAACAGTTGTATAACTAATTATATCATACATAATGTATAGTAACTTGATGGAAGGAACAACAGTTGTATAACTAATTATATCATACATAATGTATAGTAACTTGATGGAAGGAACAACAGTTGTATAACTAATTATATCATGCATAATGTATAGTAACTTGATGGAAGGAACAGCAGTTGTATAACTAATTATATCATACATAATGTATAGTAACTTGATGGAAGGAACAGCAGTTGTATAACTAATTATATCATACATAATGTATAGTAACTTGATGGAAGGAACAGCAGTTGTATAACTAACCATAGCATACATAATGTATAGTAACTTGATGGAAGGAACAGCAGTTGTATAACTAACCATATCATACATAATGTATAGTAACTTGATGGAAGGAACAACAGTTGTATAACTAACCATATCATACATAATGTATAGTAACTTGATGGAAGGAACAACAGTTGTATAACTAACCATATCATACATAATGTATAGTAACTTGATGGAAGGAACAACAGTTGTATAACTAACCATATCATACATAATGTATAGTAACTTGATGGAAGGAACAACAGTTGTATAACTAACCATATCATACATAATGTATAGTAACTTGATGGAAGGAACAACAGTTGTATAACTAACCATATCATACATAATGTATAGTAACTTGATGGAAGGAACAACAGTTGTATAACTAACCATATCATACATAATGTATAGTAACTTGATGGAAGGAACAACAGTTGTATAACTAACCATATCATACATAATGTATAGTAACTTGATGGAAGGAACAACAGTTGTATAACTAATTATATCATACATAATGTATAGTAACTTGATGGAAGGAACAACAGTTGTATAACTAATTATATCATACATAATAATGTATAGGAACTTGATGGAGGACTCTTCATATCCTAGATTTATATACATATACAATATTATTCCCGACATACTTCCACTGTTCCGTATATATAGCATAGGAAGAGCGAACAACAAAGCCACGTAAACATGCTGTGGGGTATGTAACTAAATGTACTTATTCTGTACGGCTAATGTCCACATTACTGTTGACCTTTATTTTGGTAAGAGCTCAATCCTCTGTACTGTAAGGTATGATGAATGATATATGTACGTGTTTCCGTTAAGACTATGTTTTCGCGGTATAGTATTATTAACGTAGCAGTCATTAATTTAAAGCATTAACTGTATTTAGTTTGCAATGTTCGCGAAACAAGCTTTAAATAGCAACTTATAATGTTAATCAGTATTGTTTGGGTATATAAAAACATATATACTATGGCCCAATGATAACGTGTTATTTACAAGCATTACTATAAATAGGTTTGGAATAAGCCAAATCAATACGTATGTACATACGGATCTATAGTCCAGTGGTAACATGCTGGACTGGTAAACCAGGGATCGCAGGTTCGATCCCCCGTCTGACCACAATAAAATTAACAGTCTTTCAGATGGGACTTTAAACCGAGGTCTCGTGTCGGTGCTTTACACCGTTCACGTACAAGAATCAGAGGAGACTCTGGAATGGGTCTCTGTCTGTATCATTGCACTATCCTCCAAAATCTAAAATGACTAATCTCTTCAGGAGGCGTCGCTCATATGGGCAACCGGTAGCGACGATAAATAAAAGTAAAACACACACATCAATACGTAGGGTATAATAGATAATCGTGTGTGACAAGTAATGCAGACATAAATGATAATAAACTTCTTTTTACCCGTTATAGTAATATTAGCCCATGCTATCTTTTTCGCGGGAATCACGTTATCGTTGGGGTATAGTATATATACACTATATATGGTCATGCGTGTGGGAGGAAACTGCCATGGAGAACGCGGAGGAAACGCACGTATCCGACATGGCGACAACCGTACCAAATAATTACATTAATTATGAAGATCCGCTTAGCACGTGATTAGCACTTGATTACATGTGATGACGTGTACCAACTGCCCTTGTGTAAGCATATTAAATACTTAGTGCTTATAAATCATGCATACATGTGATATGCTAACGGATTAAACTGCCAGGGTTAATTAAACAACAACACCGGACATTGTTAAACAATAGTTCAAAGAGTGACATATCTCCGTTTTTCTATTATATGTACCTTCAGTACCGTAGCCAGAAGCAAATTCTAACCTAGGGGGGGGGGGGTCCTGAGGCACGTTCTCCATTAAAATAGTTTAGGAATAGAAGTGGTTTCCTGCGTTTTCTGATTTAACTTTAGACGGGTTCGAGCCCCGCTCAGGACGTGTCTCATTTATATGAAAAAATTGGCAGTTTCTTACGGAGGTTGGTCCACCCAAGTACTGGTTAACCGCTGGAGCCTGTCCAGTAAAGGTGTTAGGTAAACTGTCCGCCGGCGATATAGCCCAAAATGGTGCTGATGCAGGCGTAAAACCCGAAATATAACATAACATAATTACATGTATATACTGACCATTCAGCTCTCTAGCAGTGAACATTTTATACAGCAAAGGGATATTTTATGCATTTTATTTATTTAATGTTTAATTTATTTTTTGTTTGCGTTGTAAATTTTAACCCATGCCACTGCCTCGGTGTGCCTCAGTGTGGCTATAGGCCTGGTCATCCTTGACAGATAACGTCCGATTTATCCCAAAATGTATATTGTATCTTTTAGTTGGACTTCTTTGTGTTTACTGTTGTTTCCTAGTAAGATGTTGTGGTATGATAATGTAATTTCATGTTTATTAATTGATAACATATTTCTACAGACATGATATATGTCGATATGTAATAAATTAATAATTGGGTAGCACGTGGCGCAAAAGAAAACAATGATAAAAACGGAGGAAACCAATTAAGAGGACCAATTTACTGTTAGGAGTATTCAGGGACAGTAACTGATTAATGTTTCTCATTAAGTATTCGAAGTATATAGTTGATTTCTGATGGTAATGTTAACAATGACTATACAATACTATAACAATATCGATAACAACATCACACTTTTATAACTTGTACAAGTTCGACTAGAAATGAGTAGGTAACATTGTTAATACATACTATACATACTATACAGAGCGAATATAGAATTTATGTAATGTGGGTCATCATTGTGATCATCGTGATCATCATTATCATCATCATCATCATCATCATCATCATCATCATCATCATCATCATCACCACCACCACCACCACCATCATCAGCATCATCATCATCATCATCATCATCATCATCATCATCATCATCATCATCATCATCATCATCATCATCACCACCATCATCATCGTCATCATCATCATCATAATCATCATCACTATCACCATCATCATCATCATCACCATCATCACCACCACCATCATCATTATCACCATCGTGTAAGTACAATTATTAGATGTAAAGAACGATTCTATAATACTCTTTAATTCTCCATGAACGACCTTAGCTGTACAAATTCCAAACAGTACTGGAAACTCGTGAACATGTTAAATAAGGAAAATTCAAATAGCGACGAACATATTCCACCTATCAATAGCGAAAACAATGCCACAGCGATTTCAGATGCAGATAAAGACCAATTATTAAACGATTACTTTTTTCGATATCAACATTAGATGATTCCAACGCGAACCTATCCGATTGTGCTCCTGTTAGTAATGCTACCATTTCACAATTTGAAATAATTGAACATGATATCATTGATGTGCTAGATAATCTGGCTGTCAATAAAGCAAGCGGTCCTGACGATATTAGCCACAAAATGCTGAAAAGTTGTTCAATAGCCATTTCTAAACCTCTTTGTATTTTGTTCAACAGCTCAATTATCACAAAGAGATATCCTAGTTCATGGAAATCAGCAAATGTTATGCCGCTTTTACAGGCCCCTATCATTAATAAGTTGCATGGGCAAAGTAATGGAAAGAGTTGTTTTTAAATATATATATATTTCATATAGCCATCTTGTTTCCAATGATCTAATTTATAAGAACCAATCAGGATGTTTTCCTGGCCATTCAACTTATATATATATATAATCAAATATGTAAAGGTTTCGATGAGAGAAAAGCAACGTGTATGGTATTTTGCGATATATCTAAAGCCTTTGACCAAGTTTGGCACACAGGTCTTTTATTCAAATTAAAACAAAACGGAGTTTCAGGATATTTGTTAAAATGGATCGCAGACTATCTTCTTCATAATCGCGCACAAAGAGTATATATAGACCACTCCATCTCTAATTCCAAAACAATTACTGCCGGAGTACCCCAAGGCTCGGTTCTCGGGTCACTTTTATTTCTTGTTTATGTTAATGACATAGCCGAATCTCTCATAAGTACTACTAGGTTATTCGCTGATGATAGTTCACTTGCTGTATCTACATCGGATTGTGCTGTTATGGAAACTGTTTTAAATTCTGATTTAGAATTAATATCTAATTGGGCCAAACAGTGGGTAGTTACATTTAATCCAGCAAAAACCGAAGTTATGTTCTTCTCACTCAGAAATATTACTCGTCCTTCACTCAGTTTCCAAAACGTTCCGCTATATTTTGTTAATGCTCATACGCATGCATACCTCACGTTAAACAATGATTGGTCATGGCATACACATATCAACAACATTAATGCTTTTGCTTCCAAAGTTCTTGGTTCGACGAGAATGCTTAATACAAACTTAAACGTTCTACTCTCAATACTACCTACACATGTTATCTAAGACCTTTACTTCTTTACCGCAATAGTATGGGACAGCTGTACCAAATATGAAAAAGATACCGTGGAGAAAATCCAATACGAAGCTGCTAGGTTGGTCACAGGTCTGACGTGCTGTCTCTATTCATAATCTTCCACACATACATCAGTTGGGCTTCACTTGCGGGTCGCATATCGTTTCAAAAATTAATATTAGTTTACAAAGAGAAGAACGTACTCCTCCCTAGTTATTTGCATGAACTTTTCCCTCCTACTATTGGAGATCTTACTGAATATTCTTTACGATCTGGTGCAAACTTAGTTACTTTGCCAAGACGCATAGAAGCGTACTCCAGATCTGTCATACCCAACGCAATAACATTATGGACTGACATAGATACATCTACACGTAATGCTAACACACTCCAATCATTTAAGAACTCATTGAAAAGAAAATTCAATGTTTATGGAGTTCCTTCTTATTATCTAACTGGACAACGATATAATACTGTAATGCACTGGGCAACGATATTATACTGTAATGCACTGGGCAACGATATTATACTGTAATGCACTGGGTAACGATATTATACTGTAATGCACTGGGCAACGATATTATACTGTAATGCACTGGGCAACGATATTATACTGTAATGCACTGGGCAACGATATTATACTGTAATGCACTGGGCAACGATATTATACTGTAATGCACTGGGCAACGATATTATACTGTAATGCACTGGGCAACGATATTATACGGTAATGCACTGGGCAACGATATTATACTGTAATGCACTGGGTTACGATATTATACTGTAATGCACTGGGCAACGATATTATACTGTAATGCACTGGGCAACGATATTATACTGTAATGCACTGGGCAACGATATTATACTGTAATGCACTGGGTAACGATATTATACTGTAATGCACTGGGCAACGATATTATACTGTAATGCACTGGGTAACGATATTATACTGTAATGCACTGGGCAACGATATTATACTGTAATGCACTGGGCAACGATATTATACTGTAATGCACTGGACAACGATATTATACTGTAATGCACTGGGCAACGGTATTATACTGTAATGCACTGGACAACGATATTATACTGTAATGCACTGGGCAACGATAGATTCCACTCATTAAGCTCCATTAAATTACTTCATGGTATTGAATCGTTAACAGATGATGAGAACAAATGTTTATTTATGGCAGTGCAAACTTACATAACAAGAAAAACTTTATTTATATGTAATAGAAGGCCGATTGAACATTTACTCTGCATAATAGACACTCGGATAGTGTATTGAGTGACTGTATACAAATTATAAAGTGCATACTTTAGTAATTAAATGCAAACATGTTCACAATAACATTAAACTCTGTCCAACATAATACATGTAGTATATACCACATCCCTGCTGGAACATCCGCGAATCATACGAATATCAATTATTGTTGCAGATTTCAACTGCGTAAATAGATTGACCTGGTCATTTCTGGATTCCAGCTCAAGCCTGTATTTCTATATGCACACCAGTGAAAGCTTGGAACTAGTTCCCTGAAAACAATTGGACACTTTTAATTCCTATAATACGATTACAATATGTAATTCTTATCACATAAATTCCCATTCGTCCAGAAAAATTCTCATCGTTTTTCGGCACTGCTCTCTTGAATTAATTATGCGTTATTTGCATGTGAGACGGGGTCATGGGTTCGGGACTGGGCGTGGTATGGGGGAGCATCAGTTGGAATCATGAGTCTTTTATATCAACTTTTTATTGTTATGGGTTTGTCTGTTTTTCTCCATCCTCAGTTTTATTTTCATTTTTGTATAATCTTTTTTAGCTAGACTTTCTGGTGCGGGCCGTTATCTAATGTTGTCAAAACTTGTGGCCCAAACCATTTGCATTGTCATACTATGCATTGTATCGTTCTGTGCATAACATTAACCATTGCAATATAATATGATTAAATTAAAACTATTACTACTATTATATAAGGCTGCGTTTCTTTTGCGTTTACGTATATTTTTACCTATCGACAAAAACACAAGACAAACAGGAAACGTTCAACATTGATTTATTCTAAATTATGTAATGGACATATATGGGCATGACTGGTGATATACCTGACATGTATATAGAAAGTGATAGCACATTGTAATATATTAGTAGTGGTAAATCAACGTATTTACTCCGGCATCGCGCGCGCGTGTATGTGTGTGTTTACGTTTATTTATCGTCGCTACCGGTTGCCCATATGAGCGACATCTTCTGAAGAGATTAGTAATCATTTGAGAATTTTGGAGGATAGTGCAATGATACAGACAGAGACCCATTCCAGAATCACCTCTGGTTCTTTTACAGCACCGACACAAGACCTCGGTTTAAAGTCCCAGCTGAAAGAATGTTAATTTTATTAGGGTCAGACGGGGGATCGAACCTGCATCCCTGGATTATCAGTTCAGCGTGTTACCACTGGACTACAGATTCCTATATACTCAGGTGTCGCTGTATATTTGTATTGTAGGTGTGTACTCCCAGACGGTAACACTGACACCTGCTACAGTTACTGTTGTGGAGAATGAAAGCGTCACGTTAAAACAAACATGTATGCTATAGGGTAGTATATACGTAAATAGGCGGAAGTGCATCCGAGGTCGAATGTAGTCCTGAGAATTAAATATAGTTCATATTTCTTTTTGGTAAAAAATGTATTATCATGACAGGCAGCGTACTGTTTTCGTGTTTTTTGAGAACTTATGTGACTTGAGAGGACTTCAGACTAGTTGATGTGTAGAAAAGATGTGATATTAGAATTCAGGCAATTTCAAACTGAATATGAGGTATACTGTAATGTTTGGTGGAAGAATACAGTGTGTAAATACAGTGACGTCATTCACAGATGTAACGGTGCCAATGTTTGACATTGCGTTTGTAATATTTCTGCTGGTTTTCAGTTTGATTTGAGTACCTCATCACAGTGGATGTGGTATCAGAATAAATGAAAGATTGGAAATATATAAATGAACATACTGTATGCATGTTTTTACTTTTTACTATGTATTTAATAGGCAATTTACAACCATAACATGCTGCGTAATTGCTCCGGTAACGGTAGCAAAGCACACATGCATGCTATATAATGTCACTTTATCTTGTTGGTGTACAGTTTCACGATGTCACCGGTTGAACGGTTTGCCATAATACATACATACTTAATCTTCTCGAATGCGTTTATAGCCGCCGTTCCAATTCGTGTATCATCTTTCTTTGTGTCGTATGAAACGTTATTGAATCGGGGATACTCGGCAATCTACGTCGGAGACTAAATGGCGATGTTCCCTGGTCAATTATGTCGTGCACGTGTTTTGTCTCGCGATCACATGTCAATGTCTGCATGCATTGGTTTCTAAAGTAAATATTCTCTATAGTGATATTATTGTGATTTTAAATTGTATTCATCATTATGGAAAAGTTGCAATAAAATATTATTAAATTAGAGAAACTCATGAAGTCATATGACTTCATGAGTTTCTCTAATTTAATAATATTTTATTGCAACTTTTCCATAATGATGAATACAATTTAAAATCACAATAACATTACTGTCACATTAATAACATACATTCAGTAGTGATAGCGCAGTGGATGCGCGTTCGCTTCAGGTACGAAAGGTCCGGAGTTCGAGCCCCGCTGGAGCCGTTACGATTGTGCCCTTAGGCAAGGCATTTAAATTCCACGTTGCCTCTTCTCTCTCCTTCATGGCGATGGATTCCATCAGCAATGAGGTCTCGAGAGTGATTAATATAAGTTGAAAGAACTTGTTTCGCAATCGAGCTAAAAATAAATTTGCATAAACTAACATACATCAAACCTGATAATATCCATCATATACATGCCAGTTTGTGCAAACGGATTAGGCTACAAGTTTTGAAAACATTAGAAACAGCCCTAAATAGAACATGTTTGACATATATACAACATTGTTATACTTTATTACATCCCTAATTGCTGGGTAAATCCATTGTTACCCAATACCAATTATACATAAAAGAATGGTTATACAGAATTGTTATTCGTATGAAAATGAACAAGAAGAATAGATTTTTTTAAATAGCTTCCCCAATAAGCTGTTTGACTGCCTCTCCCCGTAACCCCAACCTCAAAACAATATCGGTCAAGTTAACAAGATAGAGATATCTCAATAAATGCACGAGTTTTTCTCGGTTCTGACAAAGGGCGGGGGTATGTATCAGTTTGCAAAGACGATTTATTAGTAACCAATGCATGCAGAGCTTTCCATCAATGTTCATACAGTCTTTCATATTTCATTCATACAAATACAAAATGATTGGACAAAGAGAAGACATTTCCATGTGTGTCACGAGACAAAACACGTGCACGATATACTTGACCAGGGAAACATCCGCTGACTACAGTATACAGTTCAGGTTGTATATACGTAAATAGGCAGAAGTACATCCGCGCTCCACTGGAATGTAGTCCCTATAACTAATATAGTAATTTTTTCTTTTTGGTAGAAATGCATTTTCATGACAGGCAATGTATAGTTTTTCTGTTTTTTGAGAAACTTGAGAAGATTTCAGATTAGTTGATGTGTAGAAAAGATGTGGTATAAGAATTCAGGCCATTGCAAACTGAAGGTTGGTATACTGTATTGTTTGGCGGAGGAGTACAGTGTGTAAACACAGTGACGTTATTCTATTTGAAACATACCCTTAACAACTCTTATAAGTGTGCATGTATAAATGGTCTCATATCTCCGTCAATATTGGCCAGATAATGATGAAATTTTCAGCAAATACAGTTGAGATATATTTCATGATATTCCATTGATTTTATTTCACAACAAACACAAATTTAACACACATGACTAAGTAATGTGATGGTGCGTAAAAAGTCGATGTTGCAAAATGATAATGTCAATGATAAAACTCCGATGAAAGGCCGATGAGAATTAATTATTCTAATATCGCGTATGCCCACCCTGACTGCGGATCACAGCTTGGCAACGTCGTCGCATGGAAGGGACATAACGTCGCACATAGCGCTGGGGTAGATTTGCCCACTCTTGCCCAATCTGGGCGATGGTCTGTGACACGGCGCCGTTCCTTCTTACGCGGTGATTTATCCAATAGATTTTCTATAATATTTAAGTCGCGAGACTTCGGTATGTCCATCACATTGATGTGGTTAGCATTCAGAAAGAATCTTGTCGCCCTAGCCGTGTGGGCCACAGGGATTCGGCACGTTTGGGGGTACTAGTATATATATTTAAGTACAGGGATTCTACTCTGTGGGATGTCAGATTTCGCATCGATCAGTAAAATGGCCCTATCTGAAACAATTTTGTACAAATCTGCAAATTGGATTATGATTATTCTTCATATAAAAAAACAAACATCTAGTTACATTCTAATAATCCAATCAGCTCGTTTCAACGCCGCTTGAGAAATTTTCAAAACAAATTGAAAAATTATCCGAAATCTCTTTTTGACGTACATTTTTGGCGAATAAACCTACACATTAGTGGAAACACATTTTATTGATAATGTTATTCACTGTTAAAACTCTCCCGTCGAAGATTTTTTGTTGTTGCTGACAGAACCCGTGTCCTAGTATGGAAATGTGACCTGCTATGGCCAATGTCTGTGGCAATTGTTTGCAAAGTATACATGCACGCAGCTTAAAGTTGTGTTTTATTTGAAGAACAATATAAAGACTCGGGATAGGCGTTATATTTGGACAGATTTGTACAAAATTGTTTCAGATAGGGCCATTTTACTGATCGATGCGAAATCTGACATCCCACAGAGTAGAATCCCTGTACTTAAATATATATACTAGTACCCCCAAACGTGCCGAATCCCTGTGGTGTGGGCTGGTGCGCCACCCTGCAGCAACCGCAATTCTCTATTGTTCCTAAACATGGGTACTACCTCAGTTTGAAGCACGTCATGTTGGTACCGGGCGGCGTTTAGATTACCGTTATTGAACACGATGTTAGTCTTGTGATGTAAGGAGACACCAGCCCATACCATTACTGACCCACCCCTGTACCTATATCGTTCGATGACGCAGTTGTCATTGAACCGTTCTCCCCGTTGTCGATATACCCGTGAACGACAGTCGTTTTCCTGTAGACAGAACTTCTTTTCGTCAGTAAACAGGACCTGCCCCATTATGCCTGTGTTGTTCTAAGATGACGCCGAGCCTGCCCATGTCATGTTTTTCTGATGTGTGGATCGTAATCAAGTCCACACCGACCAAATGCAGTTTTATTTTGTGCCAACGCACCATTTCCTCGTGCATTAGTTTAAACAATATTTATTTCTTTGAATAACATAACATAATATGTACATACATGTAGGATTGAGGAGAAAACAACTTGCTTGTATGGTTACCTCTTTCCTATGTACATACATGTAGGATTGAGGAGAAAGCAACCTGCTTGTATGGTTACCTCTTTCCTATGTACATACATGTAGGATTGAGGAGAACGCAACCTGCTTGTATGGTTACCTCTTTCCTATGTACATACATGTAGGATTGAGGAGAACGCAACCTGCTTGTATGGTTACCTCTATATATACATGTATGATTGAGGAGAACGCAACCTGCTTGTATGGTTACCTCTTTCCTATGTACATACATGTAGGATTGAGGAGAACGTAACCTGCTTGTATGGTTACCTCTTTCCTATGTACATACATGTAGGATTGAGGAGAAAGCAACTTGCTTATATGGTTACCTCTTTCCTATGTACTTACATGTAGGATTGAGGAGAACGCAACCTGCTTGTATGGTTACCTCTATATATACATGTATGATTGAGGAGAACGCAACCTGCTTGTATGGTTACCTCTTTCCTATGTACATATATGTAGGATTGAGGAGAAAGCAACCTGCTTGTATGGTTACCTCTTTCCTATGTACATACATGTATGATTGAGGAGAACGCAACCTGCTTGTATGGTTACCTCTATATATACATGTAGGATTGAGGAGAACGCAACCTGCTTGTATGGTTACCTCTTTCCTATGTACATATATGTAGGATTGAGGAGAACGTAACCTGCTTGTATGGTTACCTCTTTCCTATGTACATACATGCAAGATTGAGGAGAAAGCAACCGGCTTGTATGGTTACCTCTTTCTTATGTACATACATGTAGGATTGAGGAGAAGCAACCGGCTTGTATGGTTACCTCTTTCTTATGTACATACATGTATGATTGAGGAGAAGCAACCGGCTTGTATGGTTACCTCTTTCCTATGTACATACATGTAGGATTGAGGAGAAAGCAACCTGCTTGTAGGGTTACCTCTTTCCTATGTACATACATGTAGGATTGAGGAGAAAGCAACTTGCTTATATGGTTACCTCTTTCCTATGTACATACATGTAGGATTGAGGAGAAAGCAACTTGCTTATATGGTTACCTCTTTCCTGTGTACATACATGTAGGATTGAGGAGAAAGCAACCTGCTTGTATGGTTACCTCTTTCCTATGTACATACATGTAGGATTGAGGAGAAAGCAACCTGCTTGTATGGTTACCTCTTTCCTATGTACATACATGTAGGATTGAGGAGAAAGCAACCTGCTTGTATGGTTACCTCTTTCCTATGTACATACATGTAGGATTGAGGAGAACGCAACCTGCTTGTATGGTTACCTCTTTCCTATGTACATACATGTAGGATTGAGGAGAACGCAACCTGCTTGTATGGTTACCTCTATATATACATGTAGGATTGAGGAGAACGCAACCTGCTTGTATGGTTACCTCTTTCCTATGTACATACATGTAGGATTGAGGAGAACGTAACCTGCTTGTATGGTTACCTCTTTCCTATGTACATACATGTAGGATTGAGGAGAAAGCAACTTGCTTATATGGTTACCTCTTTCCTATGTACTTACATGTAGGATTGAGGAGAAAGCAACCTGCTTGTATGGTTACCTCTTTCCTATGTACATACATGTAGGATTGAGGAGAAAGCAACTTGCTTGTATGGTTACCTCTTTCCTATGTACATACATGTAGGATTGAGGAGAAAGCAACCTGCTTGTATGGTTACCTCTATATATACATGTATGATTGAGGAGAACGCAACCTGCTTGTATGGTTACCACTTTCCTATGTACATATATGTAGGATTGAGGAGAAAGCAACCTGCTTGTATGGTTACCTCTTTCCTATGTACATACATGTAGGATTGAGAAGAACGCAACCTGCTTGTATGGTTACCTCTATATATACATGTATGAGTGAGGAGAACGCAACCTGCTTGTATGGTTACCTCTTTCCTATGTACATACATGTAGGATTGAGGAGAAAGCTACTTGCTTATATGGTTACCTCTTTCCTCGTGCATTGTGTTGATTTTGACGTTGCATGGTCAACGCGCCGTATCGATTAAATTGAACACGTGGAGCACGGGATAATATTCGAAATGTAGTCAATAGCCAGTACACAAAATTTCGTGCAAAAACATTGATAAATAAAGGAAATCAAAGATGCACACTTATAAGAGTTGCTAAGTGTAAACTTGTGAATAATATTGGTGTGTTTCAGGCTGATTTGAATACCTCTTCACAGTGGATGTGGTATCAGAAGAAATGAAAGATTGGAAATATAAATGAACAGACTGTATGTTTTTACTTTTTACTATATACTTAATAGGCAATTTATTTGTTGTTTTGCAACCTATAGTTCATTGATTATCCAGAGTATCCAATGTCCACCCATGACGACAAACAGTTTTAATCTTCTCGTAAGCTGACATTTTATAACAGGTCAGCTGAGGTGGGAGGTTTTTTTTTATGTTTTTGACGTTTAATCATATTTTATTTGCTATTTGACATTTTCATTACATACATAATCCTGACAAAGCAAAGAAAAGGAAAATGGGGTGGGCGCAAATGGGTTGGGCTTTTGATTACATTAAAACGTATGTAGTGGTATATAGGGAGACTTATACTGTCTCGCTATAGAGCTAACTTTTATAGCGACGCGGTAGAGTGTTCGCCTCCATATAATGGCGGATCAGGCAGTCGTGGGTTCGAAATCGACTTGGGCTTGGTTACTTTTAATGGTGTGAGAAATGTTTTTCGGGCCCATGTTTGACTACACATACTCAAGCTTCGGTTGGAGAGGGATATACTCCGTTGCATTTCTGTATGATCGGTTTTTTAAATTTTTTAAAATTTATACAAATTTATTTTAGTTCGATTGCGAAACTAGTTCTTTCAACTTATATTGGACTATTTTATGTGCGTAGGCGTGTCACTGGGATAGGTAAACGGTTTACTATTTTGGTGATTAAACCCAATATTACATATCGACAAAAACACAAGACAAACAGGAAACATTCAACATCGATTTGTTATAAATTATGTGGAATAATGTCCATAGCCGGTGATATATACAGTGATAGTATACTGTAATATATTATTAGGGAATCGGGATTGATCCCTCCACGGTAACGTGCACAAGCACGAACTTACAGGAGATATGAAAACAGGGAACCAGCTAATGATTTCGCGTTTAAAGTCCTGGCCCTCGGACGCAGTATCGCAATTCCGCGCATTCCTGGCTCTGAAATGACGCCATCGTCAATTGCGTACATCTGTGTGTGTGTGTGTGCGTGCGTGCGTGCGTGCGGTGTGGCGTGCGTGCGTGCGTGCGTCTGTGTGTATGTGTGTCTGTGCGTGTGTATGTGTGTCTGTCTGTGTGTATGTGTGTCTGTCTGTGTGTGTGTGTGTGTGTGTGTTTGTGTATGTGTGTTTGTGCGTGCGCGCGTGCGTGCGTGCGTGCGTGTGCGTGCGTGTGTGTGTTTGTGCCTGTGTGCGTGCGTACGTGTGACACGCTAGGTGTAGTAGATTTCGTCTATTTTCCGGTTCGTCTATCAGAGGTATCATTTATTTTTGGTAGTTTATGCGGTAGCATGGGGAAACTTGGGGGCGCTAGCGCCCCAACATGGTACGGTAGTTTACGGATTCATAATATTAATATATGGCTTAGGTGTAGGTGGTTTCGTCTACATGCAGGTTGGTCTATCTTTTTTTTATTGGGATTTCGTGACTTCAGCATTATATCGAACACATTTATTGCGGTAAATAAATAATATCTTCAAAAATGATCTACATTTCGTATTTTCCATTTAAATTGATCGACATTGTGCATTTGTTGCTACATTTCGTGCACCGCTTTCAGTAATGTATGTACAAGGTGTGGAATGACACACAACTATTGAACATGACATGATTTTAAACAATTGACTTTTACGATGGGTAGATCATTTTTGTAATAACTTTCAAATGTATTCTCATCAACTGGAATGTATCTTTTAACAATTTAAATAATCATTTTGTTTTCTGGAACGAAACTAACGCGCAGAAACATGTCATTTCAGTCCCACTGTTCGCATGTCCGAAACCTGATATCCGAAAGGGTTGTACTTGACGTTAGCAATATAATGTCACTGTTGTAAACCACGGACGACGCAGGGTTGGGTTAGTACGAACCAGATTTAGTGTGTATAAATCATGTCTGCTATTTTATTATATGGGCTTAAATCTATGAATATTTCGGTGTTTTGCCTTAAGGTTTATACTAATTGATTTTGGCTTGGTCATTGTTGATTGTACTTTGTTTCTTAGAAATTTATATCTTTCTCAGCTTCATGGAACCAACGTCCTGTACTGAGGCTAAACAATAGCCAATGCATGCGAACATAATTGTAGTGTCTTAATCAAGTCGAAAACTGATCGACCAAAATTGGTCGGACATTTCAATAATCGCTAGGCAACAGACGCAGGTTCGATCCTCCGTCGGACCATAATAAAATTAACAGCCTTTCAGATGGGACTTTAAACCGAGATTTCGTGTCGGTGATGTACATCGTACACGTAAAAGAACAAGAGGAGACTCTGGAATGGGTCTCTGTCTGTATCACTGCACTATCCTCCAAACATCTAAAATGACTAATCTCTTCAGCACGCACGCACGCACGCACGCACGCACGCACACTATGTATTACATACACTTGGATCTGGTTCATCGATCCATGCAGGGAGTAAATCTAACTGCACGTACACGGAAGAAGTCGATATATATTTTATGCATACGTAATTTATCAAATGTTTACTCGGGTATGACGATATGTTGTATCCTAATACATTGACTATTATATAGTGAACACTTATTTTAATGTGAATGTGTTATAATATTTAATCGTATATTTGAAATATGTTGAACATAATGGATTATGAAGAGAACGATGGCTACCAGGACGACGAAGCGGCCGAACCGAGACCCTTTCATGAAATGTCGCCATCAATTCGTAAGTTTAATGATTTTTGACACAGACGCTTGGGTTCTGGACAAGTGTTTTCGGGGTTTTTTAAGAACATTTTGATAAATCATAGGCGTGACACTATACATACACACATTTTATGCGATATTCAAGCTTAAAACACTTTCGTGACCTTTGTACTTACAGTCCATTATTATTAATATTGGACTGGTGTGAATAAGCCAGAGTGTTATATTAAATTCTACGCGTAATATACGAAAATAACAATTTTAATTAGTAGGATCTCGTTGTATAAGTGTGTGTTTTAAGTAATAGGCCATGAGCCACATGGGTTGGTAACTACCATCTGGGGTGGCAAAGGCTCATAGTGATTTTTTGGAAGGTATATGTATATAGTTCAGGAAAATAAGTGATAGCAGTGCATTCATTGGAGCTTTTGGTATTTATTTACCTTTGTATGACCCATCCGTCTGTGAAAAAATTACCAAATATGGATTGTCATCATATTTTTTATAAAAAATTATACAGGGGGCATGGGTGACTTTTAAAGTGCATAAATGATACCTATAACATCTCAGAACTTAGTGTAAATAGAATATGTCTCATACATTGTACTAAAACACAGAAATAATAAAAAACGTATTGATATTAGACAATATTTTACAATGAATTGAAAAAAATATTTTACTTTTTTCACTAGAAATACATCTTCAATATGATAATACACATTATTAATACTTTTCACTTGCAGTCCTGCATATTAGCTATGATATAAGCAAAACCTTTTAATATTCATTGCATTAGTATAGAAAATATTACACTTTTTCTTACCCCTACCCCCTAATTGGTAAAAGCGTCACTTTACGGCAAAAAGTGTACAAATATCAATTTATGGCTCTGACTGTGGTTGTTAAGTCTTAATTGGATAGGCAATAGGTATTCCTAACATCAAAACCCTTTACATAAATCAGGTACTATTGTCATCTTCTGCTTCATCCTCAGAAGAACTGTCATATATGGTCTCTTTATTGTCACAATCTTGTAGTTTGCACATGTCAGTGCAGCGCATGCCATTTACCATGCACGGACATTTGGGAAGTTTGCAGATGCTTGGACAAGTACATGCCAGTAGATCCAGAACAGCCTGTGGAGCAGGCTGTCCATCCATCCAATCCACAACAAGCTTCACATTCTCATCAACTTTCTCCATCTTCCATCCTTTGCCAACAGGACTAGGTGTTTCAGGATCTTGTCGTAGACACCTTCGCCAGATTGCAGCCTGGTAGTTAGCTCTTTGTGCATGTTTTCTCAGGGAGTCAATACACGGAGGGAGCTGGTGACTTTCGATTTCACCTTTTTTGGCACAGAACATATGATATCTTAGTTCATTTACTTTCTCAGTACCTGACTTTGCTGCATAGAGAAGGCATGTTATTTTCTCTAATCTCTCCATGAGTTCCTCGCATACATCCCAGTCTTCCCCTAATTGCATAAAGGCTTCCTGTGCTTCTTTGTTGGAACTTAACAGCTTGAAGGCACTCACTTTACCTTTTCCTGCAAACGTGCTTACTGAATCACAACCTGTATAAGCATGCATGCCAATGAGTGCTTTGCAGTTAGGTATTCCTGTTGCTGCAGCTACTTTTCCAATGTCAACGAGTCTTTTTCTTGCTTTAGTGCCACATTTTTGGAACAGTGGAACTTTTATTTGCTGATGGAATGCCATGCACATGATAAAGACATCAGTGTCTTCCGTGCAGATTATGACTGATTGGTAGCCATCTTCGGCAGCATGTGCTGCATGTAACAGCATGCGACCATCTGCTTCTTCGTGTGTGCTTTGGAGGTCTGGCACTTCCTCTGTGAAATCTTTTGTGATTCTGAAACACATCTCTCCATCAGTTGCAAACAGAATTTTCTCATTGAGTAGTACAGTATATTCTGGCTTTTTCCACTCATTGACCAAAAAACTTATCAGGCTTGTTTTGTTTGAACTGTTGGTGAGAAATTTAATCCACTGTCTCACAATTTGCTTGGCTGTAATGTTTTGCAACTGTGGACCTGTCCCCTCACCTCTTGCTTCCCGCTCGAGATTTTTGATTGAGACATCCTGGTATGTGTCAAACACAATGTCAACTCTTTTACTACTTTGTCCTTCTCGTAGTGCCATGGAGAAGACAGACTTTGCTACTTCGCCAAAGTTGGCCTGTTCCCCTCTCAACTTCTGAATCAAGCTCATGCCATCAATGACTGTTGCTGAGGATATTGGTGTCTCCTCAGCAGGGGCTACATTCCTTTGCAATAATGTTCCTAATGCCGCTTTGTTGGTTTTGCGAAGGGAGCCTTCAGGAGTTGATAGGGCCCATGGCAGAGGTCCCATTGGATGTGCCAATACATCTGCCATCTGTATGTCTCGGTTTTGGGCCATCACTATGATGCGCCCAAAGAGTGCACGGTCTGCTTTTAGTATCACTGCTCTTCCATTGGATTTTACCATGCTTTTCTTGCACAGATTGCTAAATGTTTTCAGCTTATTCATTTTCATTGGGTCATGAAATTTTTTGAGTGGTGGGTTGCTTTCTAGTCGCTCCATTTTAAACTGGAGATAGTTTGCTTCCCCTGTATCATGTGCCTTCATCAAATCAGAAGACAATTCTGTAGGAGCTACTCTTGCTGTGGATAGGCTTATGATATCCTGCGATCCACTAAAAGGGTTCACCCATCCTTGAAGCACATTTACAACTGCTGAAACATCCTCTTCATCCCTTTCAATTCTTGAGTGCTGCAATTCGGTATGATGAAGATCCAACCTGTCCGACTGAATCATATCCCTCATTTGACCAAGAAATGCACTTCTATGTTCAGCTGTGATATAATATCTCTTTACTGCTGCAGATTTTAAACTGAAATGCGATGTGCCTCCTGGAGTTTGAGTGTCCTTGTTGACAGTCACTTCAATGGTTTGGTCTACAGGGATGCGCCCAAATGTGTTGTTTGTAGACAATTGTACGGAGAAGTTTCCATCCATGAATGATTGGTGCACTTGTGGGTGTTCAGTTGGAAGCTTCATCATTTCAGTGTAATATGCAGGCAAGTACCGGGCATAGTTCACTTTGTTGTATGCGAAACACCACGGAATCATAGATCTTATTGCAGACAGATGTAAATTCCAGTTACCTTCTCTGGCTCCACGCAGTAAGGCAAGCAGTACACCTTCAACCATGTCAATGTATGACATCCAAAAGGCTGACATTTTGCCATTGTCTTGACGTAGGTATTCTAGGAACCTTTTCCACAAAGTTTGTAATTTGTCTATGTCTGAAAGTTGCAATGTGTCCTCAAACTTCTCCTGGCACAGATTTTCAACAAGTTCTTTGCTTTTCATTAGACAAGAATCTACAACATGCCTACTGATTTCATCAGTTGAGGACTCCACCCAGAGAATAAATTCCATCCATGCCAGTCGCATAAGGGCCTCATAAACGAGTTTGTGAATCCGTACTGCCCGGTTATACATTTTGCCCTCAAGCACTCTTGTGACAGAACCCTCTGCTATCAGTCCCCCCTCAATACAAAGGTCTCTCAAGCCAGCATCCTGAAATCTGGCCCCTAGAATTGACATTGCATTGCAGATTGTATGAAAGGTGCCTAATCTGAGTATGATGTGTTTGTATTTGTCTGTGTGTTTCCAGGCTATTTCAGCAGCCTTTGCATATAGTGCTTGATCCATGACAACTACAATGCTATTCAATTTCAGTGTTTCCCTGATCAATTCTGATTGAGTAAGGATTTCTTGCACTGTTGTCAGTTCAGTAGCTGGGGCATTTATTGTGGGCAAATACCCAATGTTACTTTGTGATACTTCAACACTGTCTCGGGTTCTTATGTTGAATCCTGTCCAACTGGGTACTATTTGTTTTTCTGTGTTTGCTTGTCTAGCAATACACCAGATCAAGTTCTTTTTTCTTGCAAGTTCTATTTCCAATTTGTCTTCCTCATAAGAAGCAACGGTGGTATGCTGTGGAATTGGTCCAACACGCGCTCCTGCAATATATACTGGCAGCTCATCATTTTCTGTTGAAACAGTCCTCTGTTTGAGTTTCTCGATTTTTGGAAGTGAAACTGTTGGAAGATTGGGCCCAAATATTTTGGATTGGACAGCTATACCATTTATACGATGGCTTGTTCCTTTTCCTGTCAATGTCTCTTCAAGTCTATCAATGTTGTCCCATGCCAGGTTGGTAAAAATATGTGGTTGGATATTTGATGGTAAAACAACTTGTCGGTTTGGTGTTGCAGCGAGTTTCTGGAGACATAATGCTGTGTCATTTTCTTCTAGCTGTGAGTAGGATACTCCATGTCCCAATCGGTTCAGGATTTTGATTATTTCTACATTGCCTGTGAGGGTTTTCACTGCGTATGGCAGCAGGATATGTTTTGGTGTTTTCTGTTGACCATTTGTCACAGCATATATGAGGTCCTGACTGAATGATTGTTTCAAGATGGTCACTCTGGTGGAAGGATTTTTATGATCAGGTTCACCGGTAAGGATTCCAAGTAGAAAACGGTCTAGGTGTTCTGGTACATCATTGTGTGAATCACTGTCAACATATGATGGATGAACAGGCCAGGGTGAGTCTTTCTTGTCTTTCTTTATCACAGAACGCAGGTACAGTGAAGCCCGGTCAATGGCTGTGTTTATGCTTTTATTTTTTGAATTCAAAACTGCAAGATCTGTTTTCATAATTTGGTTTTCACAAACAACATCTCGAAATGTAATACTATCAGGTACAGCTAACAGTCTACCACTATTGTCCTTGATAATATGCAGACTTTCCTGAAACTCTTGTTCAAGTTTCCTCCGGATATGATTTTTTGTTGCATCTGTGACTTCTTGTACACCATTTGATTTCATAAATGTTTCTAATTTTCTTGTCAGCTCTTTTACCTGAATAATCTCTTTGTTGGCAATAGTTTCTGTCCTGATGTAGTTAAATAGTTCTTCATATGCCTCATTCTCTCTCTGCTTGTAAATATCATCTGGACCTACGTTATCTGTTTCAACATTTACCTCTAATTCCTTCTCACACTTTGTGTAGGATCTGTAGCATGAACGATGGTAATGTGCCTCTGCTGCTACTATATCTCTGGAAGTCAAAGCTATGATATCTAAGTCTCCTTTGGATATTGCTACTGCACGAAGCTTTTCGTCAACCCTGAGCTGTCTAGCTTTAATTAAGGGTTCACGTGTTTTCACTTCTTTCATAAATTTAGTCCCGGAACAGTACTTTGGAGAAAACATGCATTTCTTTTCATATATTCTTGATTCTGAGGAAGTTCTCCTTGTTCTTTTAATTTCTGATCCACCTGGCACAGCTCCATCATCGGGAGATTCTTCAGCTTTACGTTTGAGGTTATCTAAATCTCTTCTTAGAGTAAATTTCTGCCTGCATTCCCTGTGGTAGACTATTTCAGGAATTGTTGTCTCTTCTTGGAGTCTAGCAATGTTTAACAGAGGTGCATATTGTCTTGTTTTGGCTGCATTTAATAGAGTAAGCCATGAGTCATAATCCTGTGGTTTGATTAAAGGCGACTCCTTGTGTACCTTTGCTTTAATGTCATGAATCACACATTTGTGTAAAGAACTGAACTTCTTTCCTTTTGCTTTTTCCATGCTAGTATTTAGGTATTTACATTATCAGCTTCACCAAGACACCACCACGACCATCGTCACAAACCACCTGAAACAATGATACCTGAAATGACAATTAAAAGAAAAAACCATTAAAGATATAATATAATAAATTGGCATTTCTGTTTATTATGTTATCATTTCAAATAGTTTAATGAATTTAACAAGCCACTGTAAGACTTGAAATGGAAAAATTTACAATTTTGCTAAAATAAGTGCCGCATCAAATTAGGGGGTAGGGGAAGGGAAAATTGCATATCTTTACTAATAATGACAATATTAGAAATATATTATAATATATGAATAGCAGATATACAGGGCTATCTATTGGGTATAAATATGTGATACTAAAGTTTATAAAATTAATACTACAAGTGAAAAACTTCAATCTGTTAGTGAATTCATAAAATTTGACCTCATTTCGGACGATATTTTCCTTCAATGTGACAAGGTAAAAAGTTGTATAGTGTATTTATTGTATTTCTTTACTTAACTGATGTAAATGCACATAAGGTTAACCAATGGAGAGTCATTCCAGTGCCTCAAATTAGTTTTATAGTCATAAAGGTGATATGTCCATATTTAGCCATTTTTACAGCGGGTGGGGTCAAACATAGGTCCATAAATACCAAATGCTCCAACATATTGACTGCTATCACTTATTTTCCTGAACTACAGACATATACCTTCCAAAAAATTACTATGAGCCTTTGCCACCCCAGATGGTAGTAATCACCTCAATTTGCCCTGCTAGCTCATAGCCTATAAGATATAAGCCTCAAACGGATCCAATATGTAAAATATTGGTACTGTCTTCAGCGATACGCGCATCACACAGGCCACTATTTTACAGGTTGGATCGTTTTCGTCTTATTTATTATCATTGTACATATAACTGGCTCCGTTTATATCGAATTTCGTTAAGTCAAACTTCGGTTATGTCTATTTATTTTTGTTCGGTCCGGCGGAATAGACCTACCACACGCATGTAAACAAAACAGTGCTCGCTAAGCATTGTGGGATCGTTACGGGGGTTTATTCCGCCATGTTTATTATTTACCAATTCGGGTCACATATGAACGCGATAACAATCGAAGTTTTGTACAATTAAGATGGTTCACGCTAACTGGTGCATACCTGGATGCCCGGGGAAAAGCAGAGGCCATACGGAATTAAGATTCTACAAGTTGCCGAGTGAAAAGAAATCGCGCCAAACATGGATACATTAAAACTATTTTGATCAGAAACGTCAATCTGAAGATAGCTTCAAAACACACGACTGTTTGTAGCTTACATTTCGTCGGTGGTGTAAAGACTTACGATGTACACACTCCATCGATATTCCCGTGGTCGATAGAATGGCCAGACGCTGTCAACAGATACAATATGAAAACTACCGGGCGGCGGATGAAGGTCAACACACCAAGATTGGCCAAACGCAGGGCCGACGTTGACGATTTTGGTCAGACACCTAGAAGCAAGCGCGTGTCCAGGCGAGTTGCTGCGGTATGTTTCATTATTTTAATCGAAATTAATGCATTTATATCTCCACTTTTACAATTATTTAAATAATATTTAAAATAAACTGCAAGAAATATGCATACACTGTTATATGCAAAACCAATACCCCACCCACTTATTTTACTCAATCATTCTCTAAATCTCAACCAATCCTATGTTTGATGTTGTACTTAAACTTATTTACAGTCCCGACGACGACTTGTCCCTAATTTGTTGCTATACATGTGTATTTAAAACAACTATGTACATTTTGACTTCTGTTCTGTTGTAGACTGCCTTGTTGGAACTAAAGAGCAGAGGAGCTGAACATTTGACACAAGAACAAAATTCACAGGAATGGTATGCGGTGGCACTCGATGAATCTGCTTGTGTGATGGACCAACCCCAACGTGAAGTAAATGCTACTGAGGTATCGTATAAATGCTATGTTTCAACAGTATTAGACAGATACGGAGTGTCGGTCGAGTCGGTTACCAATCAGGGGGATAATTATGTGAATTATCTCAACAACCGTCTTCTTGTTCTACCTAGATGTTTATTGGTATACATGGGTCACAGTCCTATGTAGAGACCCCACTGTTCCATCCATATGAGAAATCTCGGCCTATCTGGATATACACTGTTGTATGTATGTTCCATTAATGTCAAACCAAATTAGAGTGGAAGTCGTGATAGCTCAGTGGTAGCGCGTTCGCTTCACGTGCGAAAGGCCCGGAGTTCGAGCCCCGCTGGAGCCGTTACGATTGTGTCCTTAGACAAGGCATTTATATTCCACATAACTCTTCTCTCTCCCTCGTGGCGATGGATTCCATCAGGTCTCGAGAGTGATTAGTATAAGTTATAAGAACTTGTTTTGCAATCGAGCTAAAATAAATTTGTATAAACTAATGTCAAACCCCTTGCGGGGACGTAGACATGTTTTCCTGGGCAAGCTTAGCCCTCCTAAGTGGTTAACCAGTACTAAGCAATGTGTGTGAGGTGTCTTGTTCAATGACACTACATACGTGGCCTGACCGAGTATTGAACCTGGGACCGATTGATTCCAAATATGACGCTCTACCACTGGACCACAGACTATTTCCAATTAAGATAAAAACACAATTGTTTAAACAGATTAGAACGACATTTTATTATCAGACTTGTTACATAATAAAACATTTATAAAATATATTTACAGGACTGGGGTGAACATTTTTATTTCAGTAAAATAATTATCATAAATACAGGTGTATTTTGTATTATTTATCAAGTAAAACATCAAACTGTCTTGGAAGGTATTCTGTAATAATACGGTTTGTTTGAATGGAAACACACACAACACAGTAAATGTAATGTTATTAATTTGTGGGTACTATATTGCACCCAGTTTGTATGCTTAAATAGTAGGCAGCATATATTGATATGTGTGTGCTTCTTTTACAGCAACCCATGGTGTACTATGGAGAAACCAACCTCCTCATGAAAGATGACACACAGTCCCTTTTGCAAGACATCTTAAATAAACTAGATTCAATTATGGACATGCAGGACATATCTACTCTCACAAAGCTTCTGAAGTCTGTTACACATCTTCTGATTAATGTAAGGGAACAGTTTGACAGTGAAGTGGAATTGCGGTCATTGGATAGATTCTGCCTTGGGCGCTTTGAGGGGTCAGACAATGACATTATATTTTGGACTGGATTTTATAGTTACAATGCTTGAACATATGTACACAGTCTGACATATTGGGGTTCAGACAATAACGCTGAAAAAGATGGTGACAAGTGTGGCCCGAGGAGAAATATGTTACCTATCGATGAAATGTTCATGACATTAATCAAACTGAAACAGGGATCTGCTATTTTGGACTTGGCCGAGAGGTTCAAAATTTCTGATGCTCAAGTATCACGTGTGTTCATAACATGGGTAAACTTCATGTGTAGTGTTCTCAAAGATATTGACATATGGATGTCAAAGTCAAGAGTGAGAAAGCACAGTCCACGTGTCTTTAAGCATATGTACCGTGACGTGCGTGTGATCATTGAATGCACTGAGATAGCTCTTGAGCGGCCAAGTGACGTTGAGGTCCAAGCAGCTACATACTCAACATACAAGGGGAATACTACTCTGAACGGTCTTGTTGGAATTAGTCCCAATGGAATTCCCACATCTGTGCCCGACTTGTTTGAAGGGAGCATCTCAGACAATCAGATTGTTTACGACTGTGGCCTCCTACAGAAATTGGAACCATATGATGCAATAATGGCTGACAGAGGATTTACTGGTAAGGAAGGACTGGCAAAACACAATAAAGTTCGTTTGGTGACGCCACATTTTTTACATGACAAAAAACAGATGGGGGTGCAGGAACTTGTAGAGTCTGTTGCCATTGCACGTGTTAGGATACATGTAGAACGCATGATGGGGCGCATAAAACAGTGGCATATTTTGTCCCGGAAGGTGCCAATCACATACCGGAATCATATAAATGACATTTTTCAATTGTGTGCTCGGTTAGTATTGTTCTGGCCACCATTGGTTGATTCAGAGTAGTGATTTGTACCAAATAATCAATACACACAGGACAATAAGTACCTTAAAAATTATAACCTGTGCCTGAGCAGTGCAAAATAGATCAGACTGCTCTTCCATTACCTACATTTAATTTGAACACATGCTCAAATTTTAGGATAACTACTGTAAATGATTACAGTGTCACCATCTCACAAACTTCCCAGTCTGATGATCAAACCCGGGTTGCATTGGTGAGAAGCAAGCATGATAACCACTGCGATAATCCGACAGCATAAGGATCATTACGGCATGCCACGTTAAGAGGATTGTTCAATATATATATCCATGGCGATATTCAATTTGGGAGTTGTGTGAAACATGTATATATAAAATATGTATTAAAGTGGCGAAACCAAAAATTTGGCACATCACTGATATTTCATAATGGTCTACAGTGGTTGTTCGCGACTAGCATGTATATAACCGGCATTACATTCCACCAGAAGCATAGATTGAAGATTAAATATGACGATGTATTCCATCAGGAATGAGGTCTCGATTGTGATTAATGTTGTAAAAACATGTTTCGCAATTTTGTGTGAACAAAAATAGTACACTAATCTCTGCCCACATCATGGTTTTTACAAGCAACATTGTTTACAAAGACACTTGTGTATTATTTCATGCTATTACATTTACATGTACATGATGTAAACATTGTAATGTTTGATATTATAACTGGTGTATGATTGTGGATAGCCAAGGTGAAATGAAAAATAAACATTATTGACATTTATAATTGTTATTGAAATATGTTCAACATTGATTTCTATTTATAAAATCCCTGTGCTACTAAAGCTGGAACTATGTGACTAATGGCGTATTCTTTCCCAGAACTCTTTGTCGAATGCAACTCGAATGATAATCACATCACACTCCATATTTGTGAACAGCACAAAGTCGCACCACTTCCTCTCTGTTACCGCCATTTGCATCTGAACTTGATAATAATAAGGATGTTTCTCCTTCAATACAGGTGCCCCATTTATTACTTTAACAGGGAAGGCAGATTTCCTGAAATTTGTCTCAATCAAGTTATCGACACTGTTGATATCTTCCATTGACAAGATTACAAGCACTTCACCTCAAGGACACCATCCTCGTCCACTAGCCTGTCTGGGCAGACTGGGCTACCCGCCAGCTGGCCATAGTTGGCATCTACAAATAGCCCACATTCAGTGACTATTACAAGTTCACGAGCTGACTGTTTCTGGTCAACATACTTCTGTACTGCTGCACCTTCATTTTGAATTCCGTATGCCATTGCAGGAATTGCTTTGCATTACTGGCCGTGATGCATCCCTTCCTCTCTCTAAACCAAATAGGGTTGTTGGCTTGACCAGCAGTATGTTGCTGAATGCTGTCCCTCTTGTACCTGGTCACCTGGAAATACAATGTTTATATACGACTGTAGAAATAATGTTACTGGACATTCAACAAATTCTTGCCGACAGACTCATCAATACATAAAGTTGAATATGATGAAACCATCTGTGGTCATTTGAAACCGACCCGGTAGATTGGTGATCAACACAATTTTCAACATTACTTTTAGTGCATCATTATAATCAGCATTGTGTTATTATGTGTGCTTAGGCTGTACAGTCAAATTCTGTCATAAGTTTTCTGTATCTTGTACCGATACTGGATTCTACAAACCAAAATAGACGAATCCTATCGTTAGACGAAATCTCCAACACCGTGTCAACACTACCATTACTAGTATTATCATATAAACTGGTAGTGATAAATCTAGGTCAAATAGAATCATTTTAATTTCCCATGTAAACAATTATTTTCTGCCGATAAAGTAAGTACAGTATTACATTATGGCGTTAATTCTCAATCTACATAACGGCATTGAGATAATAAATCACTAAAACACAATCGAGAGGAAATATTGTTCACTGAAAAATGAATTTTTTGTACACAACAACGACTGTGTTTTGTAACGAGTAATTTACCTTTCTATCAGTCGTTTCTTCGATTCTGATTTAGACGCACTAAATCCACAACAATGTAGCCATCGAATAAGATCAGGAAGGCTGTTGTCTTCGACGACAATCAGTGGCAAAATCGCACCTTTCACATCGCATTCCGCAAGTCGAACTATAGTTTCCGCCATATTTGTTATTTTTGCAATATCCGCCCCGCACCTATCCCAGAATGCATTGCGCTAAACATTGCATGACGTCATCGTGAAATAGCCCTCAACATAACGGATGTAGACTGTAGATCAAATGCACATGTTTCGTTGGTTCCAATACTTAGGTTGTTATAAGACTACATATACGTGTATATATATATTTACTAGATTTATATACTTATAGATTTATTCATAGTCAAGCCTGTATTATGCAGCCATTTAAGTGATAGTGAAAGGAGGCTGCTTACATAAGGAGGGTGCTTCATAGATTTTAACATGGACTAAAGTCAGAACGGGAACCAGGTGGATGAATGTTTTTGGCAGCGTAGACTAATACACACTGTTCAATTAGCGCAGTGGTTACCACTCTCGCTTCTCACTAATACAACCCGGGTTCGATCCTCGGACTGGGAAGTATGTGTGTATGTATGTGGTCGCCATATCGGATAGGCGGGTTTTCCGGTTTCCTCCCACACGAATGACCACATATAATTATTTCGTCCGCATATAGCTTGTTTCACGATCGTTGTGAAATAAATACAGTTTATACTTCAATAGAGGTTAACATGGAATAGAACTGGACTAGTGTTACCAGGCTGCTAAATGTTGGACGTGTAGTCTAATAGAGGTTATCATGGAATAGAACTGGAAACTGCTAACATGTCACATAACACTTGACACCGGGGACTCGTGAACTCGTAATAGAGACGATCTCAATAACCAGCGTTGATCTGTATATATAGATTTATTACATGACATTATCATTATATACACATTCTATGAATATTCTAATATTCTAATAGTTTTAACAACTTATATTAATCACTCTCTTTGGCGCGGATGAAAGCGTATGTGTGGCCATTTGCGTGGGAAGAAACCGGAGTACCCGGAGAAAACCCACCTGTCCGATCTGGCGACCACCATACCATCTCACACACTTCGCGATCCGGGAATCGAACACGGGTTGCATTGGTGAGAAGCGAAGCGCGCTAACCACTGAGCTAATAGAACATCCTCAATGAACTCCCTCGTCGTCTCCTTGCAAAGCCTCCCATACAGACATTGTGTACATGTTATCTATTTTCTGAATAGAACGGATGTCCTCCATTTGGTAACTCTATGCACACCATAAACTCCAATACACGTAATAAACTCCGAACACGTTACCCATCCTTTTGACAGACCTTAGTCCACCATGGCTAGGTCATTCTGCAAACGTGTCCAATGGCTATTAAGCACACATATCATAGAAGAATTACACACAGAAAACTATCCCGTTGTCCGTTTTTCCGTGACTCAGAACGACCTTTTTCCAAAGTCAAGCTATAATATAATTACACAATTCTGCTGTTAGAGACAGTTAGACAATATTGGAATTACCTCTACTGCAATAATTAACATGACCTGTGTGTGTTATTCGTTTATTTATCGTCGCTACCGATTGCTCATATGAGCGACGCCTCCTGAAGAGATTAGTCATTTTAGATTGTTGGAGGATAGTGCAATGATACAGGCAGATACCCATTCCAGAGTCTCCTCTGGTTCTTTTACGTGCACGGTGTAATGCACCGACACGAGACCTTGGTTTAACGTCCCATCTGAAAGACTGTTAATTTTATTAGGGTCAGACGGGGAATCGAACCTGCGATGCCTGGATTACAAGTCCAGCGTGTTACCCCTGGACTACAGATACGTCTGTTTGTATAATATCATATAACATGACCCGAGCTGTCAATCAACCCAGTAAGCGATAATCCGATAAGCCAATCAGCGATCGATAAAACGACACACCTTCAGCAACCGGAAGCGTTATCAAACGCAGAGGGAAGTTTCTCTCGCCACATGATTCCCTAAGGGAACCCCTACTATAGCGTAGTAATGTCATGCAGCGTATATGGACTATTTTCTATTTTACCGGAAATACTCTTCTGCTATACATGTGACCATCATTTAGCGCGAATTTCAAGGATCTCAAGATATTTATTATATTTCCCTGTAAATGTTAACAGATAAACACTGCACAGCCAGATAAGAAAGGTATAAGTACGTGAGGGAACCACTGACAGGGTATACATGACACTTTACAGATGTAGTGTTACCCGAGGGAATGAATGACACGATATACATGACACTTTATAGATGTAGTGTTACCCGAGGGAATCAATGACAGGGTATACATGACACTTTACAGATGTAGTGTTACCCGAGGGAATCAATGACAGGGTATACATGACACTTTATAGATGTAGTGTTACCCGAGGGAATCAATGACAGGGTATACGTGATACTTTACAGGTGTAGTGTTACCTGAGGGAATCAATGACAGGGTATACATGACACTTTACAGATGTAGTGTTACCTGAGGGAATCAATGACAGGGTATACATGACACCACTTTACAGATGTAGTGTTACCCGAGGGAATCAATGACATGGTATACATGACACTTTACAGATGTAGTGTTACCTGAGGGAATCAATGACAGGGCATACATGACACTTTACAGATGTAGTGTTACCTGAGGGAATCAATGACAGGGCATACATGACACTTTACAGATGTAGTGGTACCCGAGGGAACCAATGACAGGGTATACATTACACTTTACAGATGTAGTGTTACCTGAGGGAATCAATGACAGGGTATACATGACACTTTACAGATGTAGTGTTACCCGAGGGAATCAATGATGGGGTATACATGACACTTTACAGATGTAGTGTTACCCAAGGGAATCAATGATGGGGTATACATGACACTTTACAGATGTAGTGTTACCCGAGGGAATCAATGATGGGGTATACATGACACTTTACAGATGTAGTGTTACCTGAGGGAATCAATGACAGGGTATACATGACACTTTACAGATGTAGTGTTACCTGAGGGAATCAATGACAGGTTATACATGACACTTTACAGATGTAGTGTTACCTGAGGGAATCAATGACAGGGTATACATGACACTTTACAGATGTAGTGTTACCTGAGGGAATCAATGACAGGGTATACATGACACTTTACAGATGTAGTGTTACCCGAGGGAACCAATGACAGGGTATACATGACAACACTTTACAGATGTAGTGTTACCCGAGGGAACCAATGACAGGGTATACATGACACTTTACAGATGTAGTGTTACCTGAGGGAATCAATGACAGGGTATACATGACACTTTACAGATGTAGTGTTACCCGAGGGAACCAATGACAGGGTATACATGACAACACTTTACAGATGTAGTGTTACCCGAGGGAACCAATGACAGGGTATACATGACACTTTACAGATGTAGTGTTACCCGAGGGAACCAATGACAGTGTATACATGACAACACTTTACAGATGTAGTGTTACCCGAGGGAACCAATGACAGGGTATACATGACAACACTTTACAGATGTAGTGTTACCCGAGGGAACCAATGACAGGGTATACATGACAACACTTTACAGATGTAGTGTTACCCGAGGGAACCAATGACAGTGTATACATGACAACACTTTACAGATGTAGTGCTACCCGAGGGAACCAATGACAGGGTATACATGACAACACTTTACAGATGTAGTGTTACCCGAGGGAACCAATGACAGGGTATACATGACAACACTTTACAGATGTAGTGTTACCCGAGGGAACCAATGACAGGGTATACATGACACTTTACAGATGTAGTGTTGCCTGAGGGAATCAATGACAGGGTATACATGACACTTTGCAGATGTAGTGTTACCTGAGGGAATCAATGACAGGGTATACATGACACTTTACAGATGTAGTGTTACCTGAGGGAATCAATGACAGGGTATACATGACACTTTACAGATGTAGTGTTACCCGAGGGAACCAATGACAGGGTATACATGACACTTTACAGATGTAGTGTTACCTGAGGGAATCAATGACAGGGTATACATGACACTTTACAGGTGTAGTGTTACCTGAGGGAATCAATGACAGGGTATACATGACACTTTACAGATGTAGTGTTACCTGAGGGAACCAATGACAGGGTATACATGACACTTTACAGATGTAGTGTTACCTGAGGGAATCAATGACAGGGTATACATGACACTTTACAGATGTAGTGTTACCTGAGGGAACCAATGACAGGGTATACATGACACTTTACAGATGTAGTGTTACCTGAGGGAACCAATGACAGGGTATACATGACACTTTACAGGTGTAGTGGTACCCGAGGGAACCAATGACAGGGTATACATGACACTTTACAGGTGTAGTGGTACCCGAGGGAACCAATGACAGGGTATACATGACACTTTACAGGTGTAGTGTTACCTGAGGGAACCAATGACAGGGTATACATGACACTTTACAGGTGTAGTGTTACCCGAGGGAACCAATGACAGGGTATACATGACACTTTACAGGTGTAGTGTTACCCGAGGGAACCAATGACAGGGTATACATGACACTTTACAGATGTAGTGTTACCTGAGGGAACCAATGACAGGGTATACATGACACTTTACAGGTGTAGTGGTACCCGAGGGAACCAATGACAGGGTATACATGACACTTTACAGGTGTAGTGGTACCCGAGGGAACCAATGACAGGGTATACATGACACTTTACAGGTGTAGTGTTACCTGAGGGAACCAATGACAGGGTATACATGACACTTTACAGGTGTAGTGTTACCCGAGGGAACCAATGACAGGGTATACATGACACTTTACAGGTGTAGTGTTACCCGAGGGAACCAATGACAGGGTATACATGACACTTTACAGGTGTAGTGTTACCCGAGGGAACCAATGACAGGGTATACATGACACTTTACAGGTGTAGTGGTACCCGAGGGAACCAATGACAGGGTATACATGACACTTTACAGGTGTAGTGTTACCCGAGGGAACCAATGACAGGGTATACATGACACTTTACAGATGTAGTGTTACCCGAGGGAACCAATGACAGGGTATACATGACACTTTACAGGTGTAGTGTTACCCGAGGGAACCAATGACAGGGTATACATGACACTTTACAGGTGTAGTGTTACCCGAGGGAACCAATGATGGGGTATACATGACACTTTACAGGTGTAGTGTTACCCGAGGGAACCAATGACAGGGTATACATGACACTTTACAGGTGTAGTGTTACCCGAGGGAACCAATGACAGGGTATACATGACACTTTACAGGTGTAGTGGTACCCGAGGGAACCAATGACAGGGTATACATGACACTTTACAGGTGTAGTGTTACCCGAGGGAACCAATGACAGGGTATACATGACACTTTACAGGTGTAGTGTTACCCGAGGGAACCAATGACAGGGTATACATGACACTTTACAGGTGTAGTGTTACCCGAGGGAACCAATGACAGGGTATACATGACACTTTACAGGTGTAGTGTTACCCGAGGGAACCAATGACAGGGTATACATGACACTTTACAGATGTAGTGTTACCCGAGGGAACCAATGACAGGGTATACATGACACTTTACAGGTGTAGTGTTACCCGAGGGAACCAATGACAGGGTATACATGACACTTTACAGGTGTAGTGGTACCCGAGGGAACCAATGACAGGGTATACATGACACTTTACAGGTGTAGTGGTACCCGAGGGAACCAATGACAGGGTATACATGACACTTTACAGGTGTAGTGTTACCCGAGGGAACCAATGACAGGGTATACATGACACTTTACAGATGTAGTGTTACCCGAGGGAACCAATGACAGGGTATACATGACACTTTACAGATGTAGTGTTACCCGAGGGAATCAATGATGGGGTATACATGACACTTTACAGGTGTAGTGTTACCCGAGGGAATCAATGATGGGGTATACATGACACTTTACAGGTGTAGTGTTACCCGAGGGAACCAATGACAGGGTATACATGACACTTTACAGGTGTAGTGTTACCCGAGGGAATCAATGACAGGGTATACATGACACTTTACAGGTGTAGTGGTACCCGAGGGAACCAATGATGGGGTATACATGACACTTTACAGGTGTAGTGTTACCCGAGGGAATCAATGATGGGGTATACATGACACTTTACAGGTGTAGTGTTACCCGAGGGAACCAATGACAGGGTATACATGACACTTTACAGGTGTAGTGTTACCCGAGGGAATCAATGACAGGGTATACATGACAACACTTTACAGGTGTAGTGTTACCCGAGGGAACCAATGACAGGGTATACATGACACTTTACAGGTGTAGTGTTACCCGAGGGAACCAATGACAGGGTATACATGACACTTTACAGGTGTAGTGTTACCCGAGGGAACCAATGACAGGGTATACATGACACTTTACAGGTGTAGTGTTACCCGAGGGAACCAATGACAGGGTATACATGACACTTTACAGGTGTAGTGTTACCCGAGGGAACCAATGATGGGGTATACATGACACTTTACAGGTGTAGTGTTACCCGAGGGAACCAATGACAGGGTATACATGACACTTTACAGGTGTAGTGTTACCCGAGGGAACCAATGACAGGGTATACATGACACTTTACAGGTGTAGTGTTACCCGAGGGAACCAATGATGGGGTATACATGACACTTTACAGGTGTAGTGTTACCCGAGGGAACCAATGACAGGGTATACATGACACTTTACAGGTGTAGTGTTACCCGAGGGAACCAATGATGGGGTATACATGACACTTTACAGGTGTAGTGTTACCCGAGGGAACCAATGATGGGGTATACATGACACTTTACAGGTGTAGTGTTACCCGAGGGAACCAATGATGGGGTATACATGACACTTTACAGGTGTAGTGTTACCCGAGGGAACCAATGATGGGGTATACATGACACTTTACAGGTGTAGTGTTACCCGAGGGAACCAATGATGGGGTATACATGACACTTTACAGGTGTAGTGTTACCCGAGGGAACCAATGATGGGGTATACATGACACTTTACAGGTGTAGTGTTACCCGAGGGAACCAATGATGGGGTATACATGACACTTTACAGGTGTAGTGTTACCCGAGGGAACCAATGATGGGGTATACATGACACTTTACAGGTGTAGTGTTACCCGAGGGAACCAATGATGGGGTATACATGACACTTTACAGGTGTAGTGTTACCCGAGGGAACCAATGATGGGGTATACATGACACTTTACAGGTGTAGTGTTACCCGAGGGAACCAATGATGGGGTATACATGACACTTTACAGGTGTAGTGTTACCCGAGGGAACCAATGATGGGGTATACATGACACTTTACAGGTGTAGTGTTACCCGAGGGAACCAATGATGGGGTATACATGACACTTTACAGGTGTAGTGTTACCCGAGGGAACCAATGATGGGGTATACATGACACTTTACAGGTGTAGTGTTACCCGAGGGAACCAATGATGGGGTATACATGACACTTTACAGGTGTAGTGTTACCCGAGGGAACCAATGATGGGGTATACATGACACTTTACAGGTGTAGTGTTACCCGAGGGAACCAATGATGGGGTATACATGACACTTTACAGATGTAGTGTTACCCGAGGGAACCAATGACAGGGTATACATGACACTTTACAGGTGTAGTGTTACCCGAGGGAACCAATGATGGGGTATACATGACACTTTACAGATGTAGTGTTACCCGAGGGAACCAATGATGGGGTATATATGACACTTTACAGATGTAGTGTTACCCGAGGGAACCAATGATGGGGTATACATGACACTTTACAGGTGTAGTGTTACCCGAGGGAACCAATGATGGGGTATACATGACACTTTACAGGTGTAGTGTTACCCGAGGGAACCAATGATGGGGTATACATGACACTT